>SNQJ01S0018228.1:70637-83558 GCA_010110895.2 Picea sitchensis
ATGCACTTGCATCAACACTTTTGATAAACATTGTCCCCTTGGGACAATTAACCAAGAAGTTTAGAATTGATCTGCCCTTCCCATCAGTTTACCGATCTAACATCACGGTGCATCCGGTGGTCTTCCATGTTTCCCTGAGCTAATCTTTCTATGCAGTCGGCCTTTTCCCCTTGAAGGAGACGCCCTCTCAAATCCTGATAGGAAGGGCCCCTATACTCCGGGCCAACAATTGCAGCAGCTTCAAACATGGAATGGTAGAAGGGGTTATTGGCAATGTTAAAAGGTATATCACTCCAAAGAAAACATTTGGCCACAAGCTTGTCGGCCTCCTCGGTCTCTTTTCTTTTAATCAATGACCGAATAGAAGGTTGCCCCCTAGGTGTTGACCTCAGCACAAAGTAAGATGAGGTTGATGAGGGGACTGCAAAAGTTGAGGGCCTTGTGGCTGAGGAGTGGGATTGTGGTACTATTGGTCCCCCCTCAGAGGCACTTGTTCCAGTGTATCTATTTGCAGTGGAACGTTCAAGTTCTTTTTTGCGAGCCTTGGTCGCATCCCTCTTATTAGCCATATCAATGAGTGATTGGTTTGCAATATGCATAATTTCCGAGGTACGTTTTGGACAAGTATCCACATTACCCAGGGATTTTGGCAAGGTGGTATTTCAAGCGGCTAATTCCCGCATAAATCTTTTTGCCGCAAAGATTGCATGTCAATACTTGTCTATTAGGAAGTTGCATTGGTTCACCATACACCCACATTGGATCCAATGCCTTTGGCATTTTGTTTAGATGAAAATATTAAACCTATGGCACAAAAAAAAATCAAAATAAACACACGATAATGCAAAGGTTAAATAATAAGAGTTACATGAATTGAATGATTGAATCTTCCATTCAAAAACAACAAGAAGAGGCACATTGCAAACCCTAGCCTAACTCTAAAAATTTAAAAAACAAAGTTCAAATCTTCAAGTTCAAACTTCAAACAAATGAAAGAAAAACGTTTTTGATCATACCTGGTGTTGACCGCCTCTCCAATTAGGGGGTCAACTCCATGTGCCATGAAGAGATGCATCATCAGATGCTCATTTGTCGAAGATTATTTGGTTCTACAGGGCATTTTTTGCCACCAACACTTATTTTTGCAAACAGAATTTTCGCACCCCTGCGTAGGTTAATAATGTAATAGGTCTGCATGAGTCATATTAGGGTCAATTACCTTGGGATGGGTTCATTGGGAGAGTTCCCTTCACCGAGGGTTTTTTATCTTCAAGTTATTAATTAGGCTTTTCAACCTTATTAATTTCCCTTGAGTTTTTCCCTCACACTTGCAATAATTCCTCCAAAGTGGTGAAGGGCGTTCCAATGGGCTTATCCTCTGGCTACTATTGTTTAGGAATGATGTAAATGACCATGCATGACATCTTAGAAAGTTTCGCGGAATTTCGTCGAGTCTAGATTATTTTTTTTTAATTAATTAATTTTTAATTAAATTTCCCTAAGTTTGGAGGTTTAATTATTTTTGAGCAAAAATTGTAAAAACTAGGTCCTTGGATTTTTGATAGGGGTATTTGTGCTCAAAAGAAATGGAAAGACACCCCCTACACCCTTGGACCAAGTTTCAGCTCAGTCGGACAACTTTTGCTAAGTGTTTGTCCACCAGGAGTGTCAGTCAGTCAAAAACAACAATTTTAATTGCTAGGTCATGACATAGTTAAAAGGTCTTTTTTGTATTTTTGAGTTAAAAGGATGATGTAAAGATGGAAAAAGAGTGGAGAGATGTTTCCTAGCCTAAACCTACAAAACCCAAACTTTTCTAACATTTACACACCCCCTTACCCACTCACCCACTCAAACCCTCACGCCCCCTAGAGAAGTTACGCCCCCCTTGCAAACGAAAACGTGGCAACTTGATTTTTAAAGAGTTGTGGGCCCTCCTTTCCACATAGGCGCCTTCCCTTACCCTCCACATCACCTTTTAACCTAGCCCCACTCCCCACCTTGCATTTATTCCACTCCTCTCCTAGCCAAAACCCCAAATGGTGCGACCCCCTCCTTGAGATTCTATCTTGTGCTTGGTGGTGGACACTTGGCATTGATCCAAGAGAGGTAGGGTTGCCTCTCCAAGTATAAATAGATCCATCTCCTCACTCCTTCTTCACCATATCTCGAGCTAATGTTATGCTACTTGATTTCTATCTCATCTCTCTCATTCTTGTCCATCTTGCATCCATTCTTTTGCTCTTGAGGGTTTTGGAGCAAGTATTTGTTCCAAGATTTTTCCTTGAGTAATAAAGAGAAACTTTGAAGGACTTGGAAGAACAACGAGTATTCTTGTCTCTTGCTTGCATATGAGGTAATATTGTGGATTTGACATCTTGGGTTTCATGGAGTAGGTTCTTGGGTAAAGTATTTTACTTGGGTAGATTGTACAACGAGTATTCTTGTTGATCAATATATGTGGGTTTGCTAATAGGGTGCAAGTATTTCATTTTGTTAGCATATTCAACCATATTATCTACTTGTATGCATCACATGTGTTGAAGTTTTGCAGGTTTGCTTCTAGGGTTTTGTTGGGATTGCCTCAAGGAAGAGTCCTCCTTCAAAACTCACTCAAACTCCTTTCTCCTTCTTTACTCATTATTTTCTTGTTGTCCACTTCACATAATATTTCAACTAGCTTAACATCATAGATTGGTCATCTTAATCTACTTTTATCATAAAAAATTTATGTGAAATTTTTTTGCCCTAGAACATAAATTATCTATATTGTTGTGGGTAGTTTTTCTAGCAAGCATAGCTTGCTGGTTTTTGCAGGTTCATATCAGGTTGAGGGGGTTATGTTGCCCAAAATCAACCACACAACACTCCAAGACCCTTCTCTTCAAGTGGGTAACAAGTCTCAACCTTTCTCTCTACTTTTCTAGCTTCTTGTGCATATTTTCCTTCACTTATTGCTGATTTTAGTGGCTCATAGCTTGGGAGGAGAATTGGTACAGCCTACCTCCCACGTGTGAGCTTGGGGTTGGATCTAGCTTTAAGTTTTTCATCTCAAAACCGTTCTCCTATGCTAGGACGTGGGGTTTAGCAAGTAATTTGTTAATAGTTGTTGTAGCTTGCTTGCTTCTCAACCCCTTTGGCACAATAAAGGTAGGCGTGCCTCCACCTTGTGCCATTGAGTGGTTTGTTGTTGTTTCTCTTTCCCTTTCAAGTTTTTCTCATCTTAATAATTGCCTACACCTTGGGAGAGACATCCCCAGAATCGTAAGGCTAGGATAAATAATGTGTTATTGATTTCCTAATGCTTTGATGGTTAAAATATTCTAGATCTAGATCTCATTCACACATTAGTCCTTAGCTTAAACCCTTGGGGCATAATCTACTTGCTTAATCTATCTTGCATATCTTAAGGTTATCTCAAGTTCTATTTCATTTTCACATGCTATAATCCAACACTAAATAGTTTAATGCATTGATGGTATACTAAGTGGTTTTCCCTTTCATGCTATCTCATACTTAAGGCCATTGGCCATCACTTAAGTTTAAAGTATTGTTGGATTTGTTGATAGTGTAGGCACACATCTAAATCTTGAGCTTTACTCTTCACACTTGACATTCTCTCTTAATGCTTTAACAATCATAAGATAAGTGGTAATAAGCTTGAGTTTCTCTCTTTTTCTTTGGCAAGTTGTTCTTGCCCTTGTTCATTAGCATTTTTTCATTACAAGCTCTTCATGTTATAGCTTAACCAATGGTGATGAATTAAAGATTTACTTCAGCTCTATCTTTACATGCTTTATATGTGTTAATGTGTTTCATTTTCATGCTTAATATCACATCTTTATAAGCTGCTTAAAGTTTCGGTTTTGACATAAAATCACCATTTTAAGGCAACTAAAAGTCATTAAAACACTCTCTAATACACCTAAAAGTCTAACCAATTGATATATGAACTTAATAGACTTAATAGGATACCTTAAACCACCATCTTCACCATCTAAAACGGGGATTGAGGAAGGCAACAGAAGGTGCTAGGCCGGGGACAGTCTCACGGCGCGCGACGTCCTTTCCGGGAGTACTCGATTCTTTAGGGTTGACCTGTGAAGCTAGGGTAGGCCTCGTTGCCTCACTTCTTGAGCATCCAGCAGCCATTTGGCAATCGGGGGAGGAGGTTTTTGGTTAAACCTTTAGTTAGGGTAATTAAAATCTTTCAAATCTTAAAACCCTTGACTCACTAAGCAATCAATAACCTTGGTTTAACTTCATATATCTTAAGGTTTAAAACTTGTAAGCATAATCTTCCAATCTCATATACAAGTAATGCTTTGTGGGTAATTAACTAAATATCTTAAGTATTGTGGAACACTTGTATTTAAATCTCTATAATCTCTCTTAGTGTTCTTGTGGTACATGAGTGTTGATGTTGCCATTGAGGGGCAGTCCAATAGAGTAATTGCTATTGGGGCATGCTTGGGCCTAATGTGTTGATGATGCTCTCGTCTTGATTGTCTCCATCTTCCTGCACATTTAAACCAACGTGGTTAGCTTGTTATATTGTATTATTGTGTGTCTAGCATTCTTTATTTGTAAGTATCTAACCTTGCTGTGGATAATTGTATCTTTATAATCTTTGTAATCTTATTGTAACAAAACACACTTTAACTTTAGTTGACCCCTTGCCCAACCTTAGGCACTAGTCTTAGTTGACTCAGGGAAAGGGCTTGCTTAACATACTAAACCATTGCATCTTGCATTGCTGCCTTAGCATCATAGGTTAGACTCCCCCCAAACCTTAACAAATTAAAATCAACTCCTAGAACATAAACGCTAAATCTCATCTAGAAACTAGGGTCTACCCCTCTTGGCTTCCCTAGGAGTAAGCCTAGACGGAAATGGTTCAAGCCAAAGTGACAGTGTGGGCTTTGAACCTAGGCATTGTGCCTCCAAGGACACACTAAGTGAGCAGGACTTGGCTCACGTCTGCAAGTGTGTATAAGGACGACAACACCTGGAAATCTTGATCTCTTTGCTGGCGCTAATGGAAGCAAGATCCTTGGCTTTGTCCTCCTTGGATAGATGCACAATGGCTTTCCTCACACCTCTTTAGCTCTCTCACACTTCACAAATGAAACAATGAGCAAAAAAAGGCACCCGCAACCTCTAAAACCCCCTCACGCGCACTTTATTTGCAAAAAAACTCAATAGGCCGAAATATTCCATCGACCCACGACACAATGGGAAAATATCGCGAGTTAGTGAATGTGTCGCGACACATTGAAAGTTTCAGAAGTGTCGCAAAATATTCGGGACAAAATTTCGGATATGTGAAAATGTCGGCGACGTATCCGACATTTTTGAGATAACAGTGATATATTCAACAATGGTTCATATAGCTTGTATCTTAAGTAACAACTTACTTTGCAAGATTGAAGGACTGATATGTCTTATGAACATTGGCTTACTTGATTTCCTATTTTGTTTTCGAACTAGATGCCCCTCACATTGTTTTTTGAAGGACGCCCTAGGATTTCACCCAGGATGTTGTGTCTTTATTGCAGTATATGGCATGTGTGATGCAGAGCAATGAGTCACCCAGTGACTTGACACATTCAGACAGTGGCTCTCACATCTTTAGGACCTTGGACGATGGCTAGATGGGCTTGAATTTTGACAGATTTGGTCATGGTGGCATAGAGATGGGTAGAAAGCCCACAACTTGGGTTCCACACCCCAGAGGCTATCTTGCACTGGATGGAGGACATTGCACAGGGAGATGATTGGAGGACACACAGAAATGATATACAACCTTCTCCTCTTTGGATGCCACCCCTTGCACCTTGGACGTTGGGCATTTAGATGATGACATCATGCTAGGGTTTAACAGAGACGATGAGGTTTGTTGCCACTTGGATGTCGATGATGACTTTGAGATGTGGCGTAGCATTCTTCCACCACACGTGTACGTCAGACGATGACACATAGCCTTGGAGAGGACCTCCTAGCCCATTGGAGGCATGACATCACCACATGTGTGACCATTTATGTATTATTTTTCATGCTTTGACATTTGTAAAGGAAAATTTGAGGGGTTAGCGCCACTGAGAGACATCTCTTTTCACTTTTTGTGACTTTTGGAGCACTAGGGTTTCCTTATAAATAAGGCTAGCACTCCTCTCATTTGGATCATCACTTCCTATCACATTTGTGGGAGTGCAACTTTAGAAAAGTTCACTCTACCTCTTTTTGTTTCTTGGATCTCATGCGCTACTCTTGGAGGAGGATCTTTGTGGATGCTCTTGCTTTTCTTGGATGATGTATTGTTGCAACTAGGGTTTTTTCTAGCCCAACGACTTGGATAAGTAAGTAATTTTTGTAATTTTTATGTCATTGCTAATGTTTAAAGGTGTTAATTACTATCTTGTGCATGTTACTTTGTCTTGGTGAAACCCTAGGGAGGAGACATAAGTCTTTCTCTCCTCTACACGCCTTGTTTGTCAAAGTTTCATAAGAGCATTCTTTGCTAGGATTAAGAAGCTAAGGCCCAAGAGGCTTTGCAGCTTAGGGTTTTGATCCTAGTCTTGATCCTTTGACCTAGGTTATCTAGAAGAGAGAAAACGACACCTGGGGCCCAAGAGACTTTGCACCCTAGGGATCGTTTTCTTTAAGGTTTAGTCCTAAGGCCCAAGAGGCTTTGCACCTTAGGGTTTAAACCTCATTCTATTAGTTTTTTAGCTCGGGAGGTACTCCGCATGTTTTGTCTTGTATGCGGATGTTACCTCATATTTACACTACCAGTCACTTAACTTTGTAATGAGTTTTTATAAAGTTGTTTTAAGTGGTTCTTTTATTAAAGTGACTTTTTTTTAATAAAGTGTACCTTCTAATTTTAAAGTGACTTTATTTTCATAAAGCACTTATGTAATAAAGTGAAATCACTTTAATATTTCAAAAGATTCATTTTGGAGGGAATGGATCATGACTCTTGATCTTGAAAAAGGAAAGATCTAATCTTGGCCTTTGGATTTAGGGTTGGGGAAGGTGAAAAGACACTTTGGAAAGAAAATGTCATTTTCCAATTTATAAAAGAATGCATTGGGTAGTGTGCAAGACACATTGAGAGGAGGAGCACGAGAGATTTTTTGAGTAAGCTTGAGAGAGGAAAGTGAGCATCAAAGAGGGCACGTTTTCCAAGGGAGCTAGGGCACAAATCCCAAGGAAAGATTTTTTGTTTCGTAGCTGAGTTATTTTTCTGCTGTGGGAGGCCATACTGTACGGATCCATATAGTCCGTACGGATTTGGCATGGAAATCGAGGCAGTTTTGGGCACAGTGTTCAAGGCGGATTTCAAACTTTTGTTTGTTGTTTCTGGGTTGTACGGAACAGTCCAAAACAACTGACTGTTGGCACGAAAATCGAGGTACGGAACAGGCTATACAACAGTACGGATTTGGCATGGAAATCAAGGCAGAATTTTGTGGCATTGTTTTGGTGTTGTGAGGTATTTTCCTTGGCTGGAAATGTGTATTTGTTGTTGTTATGTACTTTCCTAAAGCTGAGTAATAATATCTCTCTCTCTCGTTGGGTTTCCCCACAATGGGGTTTTCCTTGGCATTTGCCTAAATTTCTGAGTTTTATGGGTTGTTGTCCACTGTGTTTATTTCCGCTGCTATTTTTCTTAGCAATGTGTATTTCTGCTTATGGTAATTTCTGAATGTGGGTTTAAAGCATTTATGAAGTTTATGAAGACAGTTATCTCTAGGTTTCTAAGTGTTTGACAGAAATTTCAGTTTGTTGATTTTGTCATTAAAAATCTACATGGTATTAGAGCTTTGTCTCTGAGTAACAGTGGGCAGTGTGATTTTTGGGCAAAAGGGTGTCATTGTTTTCCTTGAGTTGTGACAGGGAATATGGCTGCAAGCATTACATATGAGGATCGGTTGGATGGCATTTCCAACTATCTGCAGTAGAAGGTCCGATTGTCAACGGTTCTCAAGGAGAACAAAATTTATAACTATGTCAACTCTGTTGTGGCAGCTCCTGCAACAGATTTTGTTGCTTTGGACTTGCATGAGGTCAAGCAACCCAAAGCTCAGAGGATTATTCTGGATGGGGTGAAGGATCACCTTATCCCACACTTGGCTGAGAAAAAGACTGCTAAGAAGATGTGGGATGCACTTAAAAACTTGTTTGATGCAAAGAACGAGAATCGGAAAATGGCCTTGAAGGCTAAGCTGCATGATACCAAGATGGGTAAGGAGGAGAGTGTCTCTTCTTATCTTACCCAGGTGGCTCAAGTAAAAGATGAGCGGGCAGCTATTAGAGAGGTCATTACGGATTCCGAGTTGGTGAGGATAGCCTTAAATAGCTTCACCAAAGAATGGGAAGTCTTCGTGAAGTGTGTGGTGGGACGTGAGCATCTACCAGAATGGAGCAGACTATGGGATGATTTCACTCAGGAGGATATTCGAGAAAGATCTCGGAGTAGTGAACAGAAGACAGATAGAGTTGATGAGAATGTTGCTCTTACTACAAAGAGCAAGAAGAAAGGAAGTTCTAGAAGGGACTTGAGTAAAGTCAGATGCTATTGTTGTAACCAGTTGGGGCACCTTGCCTCTCGTTGTCCTAAGGGGAAGAAGAAGACGAAAACAGAGGGGCCTGAGACAACTACTACAGTAGCCATGGAGGACTTTGCTTCAAAGTACGAAAAGGAATTTTCTTTGGTGACCCTAGTTTCTAGTGTCGACAGCAGAGGATTTCGAGGTGATATCAGATGGATTGTGGATAGTGGAGCCTCTAGCCACATGATGGGAATCTGGCGAGTATTCCTAGATTTCACAGAGATTGGTCCTGGCCGACAAGTGGTTGGGAATGTTAGATTTCACGTGGAGTTGGGAATGTTAGATTTCAACTCGAGTTTGGGGGACTCTTGGAGCTTGATGGAGTTCTCTTTGTTCCAGGGTTGAGGGTTAACTTGCTCTCGGTCTCAGCCTTGGAGGATGTAGGATATTGTGTATTGTTCAAGAGGGAACATGTCTTTAGCTACAGGCAGGGAATGGACCCAGTAGAGTTGTAGTTGATCGGTAACCGGGTGAGCAGGTTGTATATGTTGAGAGGACAACCTTCAGTGTATGATTTAGCATCGGATGAGGAGCGTGAGGAGGCTTCTAAGACTGCGGTGGCTCCTAGGATTCAGTCTTGCATTCCGAGAGAAGAGAGCGAGTCTCTTCTGAGCACTGACAGGAGGCTTAGCCAAGTTGATCGAACCAATGCTCAAGATGAAGTGAGCTTAGGGTTCCAGGATGTTTCCAGGAGAAGATCTTCTAGTTCGAGTTCTTTGTAGGTGTTGAGGATGGCTCCAGGTTCAGAGGGAGCTCCTATGGAGCACAATGTGATGGAACCAGATGATAGTGGTGGCAGCGAGTACTTCCTTCGCTAAGAGGGAGTGTTAGCTTTTTAGCTCGGGAGGTACTCCGCATGTTACCTCATATCTACACTACTAGTCACTTAACTTTGTAATGAGTTTTTATAAAGTTGTTTTAAGTGGTTCTTTTATTAAAGTGACTTTTTTTTTAATAAAGTGTACCTTCTAGTTTTAAAGTGACTTTATTTTCATAAAGCACTTATGTAATAAAGTGAAATCACTTTAATATTTCAAGAGATTCATTTTGGAGGGAATGGATCATGACTCTTGATCTTGAAAAAGGCAAGATCTAATCTTGGCCTTTGGATATACGGTTGGGGAAGGTGAAAAGACACTTTGGAGGGAAAATGTCATTTTCAGATTTATAAAAGAATGCATTGGGTAGTGTGCAAGACACAATGAGAGGAGGAGCACGAGAGATTTTCTGAGTAAGCTTGAGAGAAGAAAATGAGCAGCAAAGAGGGCATGTTTTCCAAGGGAGCTAGGGCACAAATCCCAAGGAAAGATTTTTTGTTTTGTGGCTGAGTTATTTTTCTGTTGTGGGAGGCCGTACTGTACAGATCCGTACAGTCCGTACGGATTTGGCACAAAAATCGAGGCAGTTTTGGACAAGGTTTTCGAGGCAGATTTCAAACTTTTGTTTGTTGTTTCTGGGCCGTACAATAGTCTGTACAGCTGACTGTTGGCATGGAAATCGAGGTATGGAACAAGCCGTACAACAGTATGGATTTGACATGGAAATCGAGGCAAAATTTTGTGGGACTGTTTTGGTGCTGTGAGGTATTTTCCTTGGCTGGAAATGTGTATTTGCTGATGTTATGTGCTTTCCTGAAGCTGAATAATAATAATATCTCTCTCTCTCTCGTTGGGTTTCCCCACATTGGGGTTTTCCCTGGCATTTGCCAAAATTTCTGAGTTTTATGGGTTGCTGTCCACTGTGTTTATTTCCACTTCTATTTTGCTTAGCAATGTGTATTTCTGCTTATGGTAATTTCTGAATGTGGGTTTAAAGCATTTATGAAGTTTATGAAGACAGTTATCTCTAGGTTGCTAAGTGTTTGATAGAAATTTCAGTTTGTTGATTTTGTCATTAAAAATCTACACATTCTTCTTGATCATCTAGCTCAATCTTCAAGATTTTGCAAGCTTGACTCCATAGGCCCTAAAAGACGACACTAATCTGAATCTCTTCTTGTGGTGAAAATTGCATTTAGAATTAGTATTCTCTCTCTCTCAACAATCTTACTAACTTCTCTAACCCTAACTTTAGCAAACTAATGCTATTTATTGCTGTTGTTACAAAAGTTTGCTACAGCCACTGATTTTTACTTCAATTTGCTGCATACATACTTGGAAAAGTGGCTTAAGATACTCAGAATTCAGATCTAGCAATTGGATATTATTGTACATGTTGAAGACTTGGTTTATATGCTAAATTGCTACACTTCTGAGTACTTTTTCTTGTTGATGTTGCAAAAGATTGATTGCTGTTATACATTGTTTTACTGCTGTAATTTGCAACAGCAATTGGATTTATTGCTTATCTAGTTTCTAAGAGGTCATTTACGAGCTATATCACTTGGTAATTTCCCATTTTATGCATCAAGTTGTTTATTGTCTCATAAAGGTGAAATAATTACCTCGTTAACTTCCTTACCCCTCCTAAACCCAGACCTAACACTTAGCGACCAATATAGGGGGCTGTAGGCTCGGCTAATTGCGTCTGGAGATCTTGAAGTCCCCAAGTGAGAAAAACCACAAACACCACAACAGCTCAATCATATCAAGAAATAGGACTTAATCAAAATTAAGGCTCTATTACATTCATTATATATATATATATATATATGAGGTCCCCAAGTGAGCAAAACCACAAACACAACAACAGCTCAATCATATCAAGAAATAGGACTTAGTCAAAATTAAGGCTCTATTACATTTATTATATATATATATATATATATATATATATATAAGGTCCCTCCAGAAACAATCCATAAACATAACAGTTGCAATCAACACCACTGGAACTGCCACCAAGTTAAATTGTCAGTTCCCATGTATATCATAGAACAGTTGTTATGAACTTTAAAGGACAACATTAAATTTTATCCTAGGATATATGTGCAATCCTTTTCCACATGAGTAACAACTTTTTGACAATGCAGCAGTCACATACATTTCAAGGTCAATATTCAATGGATAAGTTTGCAACAACCACAAGGTATATAAAGAAATCCCTGCAAGTGCACAAAATCAATGCATGTGCATGAAAATTTACTTCTTTTCCAGAAAATATAAGAGATAGTATGCCACAGTTAAAGATCCTAAAGCCCACCTCACGATAAATAACAGAAAGACTGTTGAACTCATCAAATATACGGTCCTTGACTTCACTGTTCTGAGTATCGGCAAATACAGAAACTGCTTGTTTAGGTGGATTAATTACACGCTCAGCTATGCTCACATCATGTTGCAAAAGTCTGTAGTAAAATAATGCTCTATCATGCACATCCTGCAACAAATCATGGGCATTAGTAAGACAAAAATGAAATATGCTGGAGGCACTTGATTGAAATACTGGATAAACAATTTAATCAGGACTTCTTGAAAACCACAATAAACAGATGAAAAGTTGATGGCCTAAAAACTTCTGAATCAAACCAATACATTTTACTGCACACATATATTTCAATGTCAGTACTTAATTTCAAATTAAATGTTTGCTTGCTGTCAAATACATCATATTAGCTTCCTAAATTGAATCCACGATGTATAATCTCTTCAATATATTCTAGAGATAATCCCTAAATACAGTTTTCACACTGTTTTAGATTTAGAGTAGTGGCACTGAAAGAGTATTTGTATTCACGTGACTCACAATTACAAGTAGGAAAGCCCATAAAGCAATAACTACTGTAGAGATTTTACAGATTAGGACAATTAACGCAACTCAGAAAATTTCACCTTTTAACAACCTCAATCCACTAGGAAATTCAAGAGAAAAGATACCAAAGTGTGCCAACAAATTTCATCCCTCTAGGGCAATCTTATCATGCATAAAACAAATCTGAAATTCACTTTATGACAGCCGTAAATACAGCAGCAAATCTGAACTATTTTCTTCAATATTAATGTTAAATTACTGAACAATGTCAGACTTAACTTATGTCAAATCAGCAAGATATACATGTGCTGGAAATTACAAAACCATGAAGAAATAGATGGTTGAAAATCAAATTTGCAATAGAGACAATTTTATGCATAAAGATGAAGTTCATGTACATACTGTTGACCGCCTATTCAACTAGGGGGTCAACTCATGTGCCATGAAGGATGCATCACCAAATGCAAATTTGTTGAAGACAGTATTGGTTCTACTTGGGCATTTGATGCTCCAGCACAAAATTTTGTAAACGAAATTTCCGCACCCCTGCGTGGGTTAATAATGTAATAAGTCTGCATGGATCATAGTTAGGTCAGGTACCTTGGGATGTTTT
>SNQJ01S0018228.1:83568-99499 GCA_010110895.2 Picea sitchensis
ATGATGGATTGCAAATCCATGGACACTCCTATGACTACAGATATAAGAAAAGTAAGAGATTCAGATTCTGATCCAGTCGATCCATCACTATATCGACAATTGATTGGGTCATTGATGTATTTGGTAAATACTCGACCAGACATTTGCTTTGTCGTGAACACACTAAGCCAGTTCCAGATGGAACCTAGACATGAGCATTCGATAGCTGCAAAGCATGTTCTAAGATATATTCATGGGACAATAAACTATGGTTTAAGATATACCGCATCCAGTGATATACAACTTCATGGATTCACTAATTCAGATTGGGCAGGAAGTGCAGAAGACAGAAAGAGTACTTCAAGGATGTGTTTCAGCTTGGGCTCCACTATGATATCGTGGGGCAGTAGGAAATAGAAGTCTGTTGCACTCAGCATAGCAGAAGCAGAATATATCACAGCATGTGAGGCATGTATAGAAGCAATATGGCTGAGAAAGCTAATCTCCGATTTATTTGATCAGGTTCCAGATTCGACCATAATACACTGTGACAATCAGAGTTGTATAAGGTTATCAGAACACCCAGTGTTTCATGAACGGTCGAAACATATTGAGATCAAATACTACTTTATTCAAGATAAAGTCCAGGAAGGAGAAGTAAAGCTCTAGTATATCCCCACAGATGAGTAGACAGCAGATATCCTGACAAAGCCTTTGTCCAGAATAAAGTTTGCATATTTTCGAGAAAAATTGGGGATCGTGGAAATAACTCCCTTAGCTGAAAGGGAAGAAATGACTCTCCAGGTTGGGAGGGAGCACTGACATATTATTGAATTGAGGACAGTCATTTTCAAGTTTGAAATATGGTCCAGCTTGGGCAATTCCTTTCTAGTTTGGAAAGTGGTTTGAGATTTCTAACGAACAGGCATTTTCTAGTTCGAAAAATGGTCTAGATCGAACGGTCATTTTCGTAATGAAAATGGTTCGATGGATTGTTGATGTACCATAGACAGCGATTTCCCATTGTGGTTAACATGGGGAATGGTCTAGGGCAGTCTCTCTTCTTGAAGGTTACTCAAGAAGACTAGCCCGCCTCGCCGGGCAACGATTTCCCATTGTGGTTAACATGCGGAATGGTCCGTTTTGGAGGTTGGTGTAGGACAGTCATTTCCTTTGGAAATGGGTCGGACAGTCATTCCTTAGGGCAGATTCATTCTCTCCAGGTTGCAATTTGTTTAGTGCCGGAGGAATGGCCCAGGGTGGGGAATGGTCTAGGTTCAGCAATCAGGGACAGACATTCCTTAGGGCAGACTCATTCTCTCCAAGTTGCACTTTGTTTAGTGCCGGAGGAATGGTCCAGGCTCAGAAATCAGGACAGTTATTCTTCCTTGCTTGAGAAGAATAGTCCAGATAGCCCATCATTGATGTTCTACTCTGAGGGCAGATGCTCTTTCAGATCTCACAAATGTGAGTGAAAGAATGGCCCAGATGATTCAGTTTATATCATAACAATATTTTCTGTGTAAGTTGATATCAGATGATTGTTAAGGAGACAATAGAGATATGCTATTGTGGTGGATATGTTCCACTGTCTGTGACTATGTGTCACGGTTTGAGTAGTTCTGTACTACTATGGATAAACACAGTTGTGTTCTATCAGTTGACTTGTGCCAGTTGTCATGGAGTTTATCCAGTTGGATAATAATGACGGTGCTCACGATGCTACCAGTTGAATGGTTTGTTTGTGCTCAAGACCATTATCAGTTATACCTCCCTAGCTAGGAGGGAGTGTTGATATTATGGTAGCTTCAGGAGGTATGAACCCCCATTGTGACCTTTGGCAAGATTAGAATGTCTCGGAAGAAAGAAAAGAAGTGAACATAACCCTAGAGAAGATGTCGGCTGAGAGAGATAATTAATATGAATTAATTAGTACCCAGAATGAGAAGTCGGCCTAGGCAGTCTGCCGGGATTACTATAAATACAAGGCGCCAGTCTCTCATTTGACACACTTCTCAGAATTGCAGACAGGCACTTGTGCACACTGCAGTCTGGCAGTCTTGTGCGCAAGTTTTGGAGAAGGTGTTGCCGCCAGTTTTGAAGCCTATTGCTTCTATCTTTTGGGTTGGACTCTCTGATCAGCTTTGGTTACTTCTTGCTTGGTGCATTAGCCTTGCTTGGCTATTGGATTACTACCAGGATTCTTCTCTTTGTCAAGGTCAAGGTGCTCGGAGGGTGGCTTCGGCCTATGGTTGGGTGACAATAGTGATATTGTCAATGGTAAAACGAGCACATTCTAACAGTATTGACCCAAGAGGGTGTTGTCCCTCATTCTATGGCAAGAAGGGGTCAAAGGCCCAGAGGGGTTGATGTTGGGTAAAAGATAAAAGCCTTGTATAAACCTTCCAGATGCTTCGCCCAGGGATCACCCAAGAAAGCAGTGAAACGCTTATCTTTGAGTAAAGGGGACCCACAATAGAATAAAGAATGCTTAAAAGGTTAGTTGAAGGATGGCAGGTCTCATCAAGAGCCGACCTATCACATCCATGAATATCCAGTGGTATGACATTGACATCATCTGGTCACCAAACCAGGGTAATGGCTCTAAGTTGCATGGTTGAGGGAAAGGGGGTCTCATCACGAGCCAGCCTTCTCATTTCCACTAGGTGTTTGTGGGTGACATTGCCAATATCTGGTCATCATGCCAGGGCAGTGACCTTCAACCTCTCCTGAAAATTATGAAAGAATAAAAGAATGGCAATTAATGGGCTTGGAAAAGGTGCATTGCGGACGAAGGTACCACACACCCTCTACAAAGACACCCATGAATGAGACACTACGACCCCTTGTATGTCATGAGCCCTATGGCCATTGAGTCTTGACCCCAACCACTTCATCCACTTTACATGGCTTAGAGAGGGATCTCTTGGAAACTCTCCTTGACCTAGGGAACGATCTACCCAATAGGACACCTCTTTAACCCTCCCATATTCAAGCTTGACAAATTGCATAGTGTCTTTGAGCAATTAATTGTTTGATATAGTGATCTTTGATGCACATGCTTATATGGCTCATTTATTGATTGGATTCACTTATCATGATGTTATGACTTGAGATCCTTGGAGGGCGTGCTCATTTGTCTTTGCAGGACCTAGTTGGTGGACAGTTTTGGGAGAACAAGCCTAGCTTGGGCTTCCATGGGGCTACAAGCCCACAGGTTGGATGCCAAGGGCCCGCATGTCGGATGAGAAAGATCAGACTTGGAAGGCCTTGATGATGACTTGGATGACATAACCTAGCCCCCACATGCCAAAGGTTTTGCCTAGGAGAGGCGAAACGTCACTTCTAGAGGCATGACGTTACCTAGGGGGGTTAGGGCTTGGTGGTGAGGTGCCACTCATTGACACATGGACGTTTTGAGGAGAAGAGGATCTTCACCATGATGAGATCGTCTAGACTCTAGATGCTTGACATGTGGCCTTTGGAGGCTTGCCCATGCTTCTCCAACACCAATGACTTCTTCAAAGTGGAAAAACGTCACCTAAAGGGGAGACATCCATGTAAAATTAGGGTTTATTTGTGCAAAAAGTGAAACTTTAGATGAATTGTTTAATATTACTTTGTTAAAGGGGGAAAGATTAGGGTTGTTGACCCCTAGTCTTGTGGTTTACCCCTTTGTGGACAAGTCACCTTGGTGACATTTTGTATAAATAAGAGATCATATGATCTCATTTTAACATAACTCTCCCTCATTGTGAGAAGTATTGGTCTGAAATTTGTGTCATCTTTGGCTCTATTTGTCTCTTGTGCACTTGTTTATGGCTATCTTGATGAATGGTTGATGGAGGAGTGAGGCGCTAGCCTTGGATGAATATTTTCTAGCTGAAGTAGATTATCTTAGCATCTTTCTTGATTTTGGTATGGTCTTTTACTCTTATGCTATTAATCTTTTCAAGTCAAGGATTGTTGTGCTAGGAGCTAGGTGGGAAGTATAAGGGCATACACCCCCACCATAGTCTTCATCATTTTATGCTTCATGTTACTGGTTGAACAAGGGTTTGCTAAGAGAAGTATAAGGGCATACACCCTCTTAGCTTAAACCCTAGTTAGAGAAACTTGCCTTGGGAAGTAAAAGGGCTTACACCCCCAAGGAGGTAGTTTCTCTAGTTCTTTCTTTATTCGACTCCATTAACCCAATAGTAAAGGCACTAGTCATATATTTTTTGCATTGGAGATATAAAATCATTGCCTTGGGAAACGTGAATTTTTATCTTTTGAAAGGTCTCTTGCTTGGAGTTGGTTTGCCTCATTGAAAGGAGTCTTCCCCTACAAGGGCATCCCCTCTCTCCCACTACTTTACTTGCTGTTACAAACCCTAACCTACAGCCATTAGGGATGATCTAACCTAGATAAACTACTAACCATAACTTTTAAACTAACCCTAGACTAGCTCCTAAATTTTGCACACTAACTCTACTAACTAGGGCGCACCTTTTGGGCTACTTGTTGGCATCTTTTGATGGTGTAATTTGCTGATAAAAGTGAATGAATGCTACAGCCATAAGGATGCAATTTTCTGCAGAAAATACATGTTATAACAGCTTGCTTTATTCAGCCTTAAAGTGCCATTTTTTCAGTCATACTTGATTGCCATACTCATTGATAATATTGTTGATTGATCTCATGCTTTACATGCTGATTTGAATGTCTTACTTGCTGATATATATTATAAACTGTCATCTATTGCTGCAAATTAGGGACAGCAAGCTTAACTTGCTGATCCATACTAACATATATCATTGCACGTTGGATTTGCTTGGGTCTCGAGCAGGTACAATCATCCGGAGAAGTACTATACCTTTGGGGCAACAATCACTTGACTTACAAGGCAGCTCTTCCCATATTTCACTCCACTTAGACTTGACTTCTAGGGGCTTCACTTCCATCTCTCTCCATCTCCATCTCAATCCCCCTAGGGTCATCGAGATCGCCTCCCTAGAGTGACCTAGTCACCCTTGAAGTGCAGGACCTACATCGAGGTGACATTGAGTGTAGGATTCCCAAGTTGTAGCTCTTTCTTCGTGGTTGGGTCGGGCTTTGGCCAACCTACAACTTGTGCTATAATAGGCCCATAACCTGTTAGAATAGTAGGTGTGCTCGTTTCACCGTAGACACTATAGCAATATTGTCACCCAACCATAGGCACAAAGGCCACCCCAAGGCACCTTAACCTTGACAGACAAAATAATTCCAGAAGCAAACCCTAGAACCAATAGCCAACCAAGGTAGTGTACTTCTCTCCAAAGCTAGCGTTCCAAGCAGAAAGTCCAAACCATAACCAGGCAGAAAGTCCAACCATAACCAAAGACCAAGTCACCATTGCAGCAGTTGCAGCTCTCCTCCAATCATGCGCACCACTTGTCCTCATGCAATTGTGAGAGTGAGTGTGACAAATGAGCTATAGCGCCCTCTTATTTATAGTCCTCCAAGTGACCTAACTGGGCTGACTTCTACTTCTGGAGGATAATAATTTAATACAAATTATTATCTTTAGCCGACTTGTCTTCTAAGGTTATTTCCTAATCTTCTAGGGTTTCTCTTGCTTCCAGGAAGTTTCTAGACTCATCAAAGGTTACACATAGAGGTTAATACCTCCCACAGCTACTGTAATATCAACAATGTGCCCATATCCCAATCCATGCATAACATTCTCCATCTTTCCCAATCTCTATTGTCCCCGCTTTTGAGTTGGTGGTCATATGTCACACCTATAGGTTCATGCTTTATAATCCCATGAGAAAAAGGAGCTTGAATGCTAGAGGTTGATGCAACTATATATATATATAAAGAGAAAAGTGTTATAATAAAAATGAAAACCAAATGAAAGGAAAAATAAATGATCAAGAAAAAAAAAGAAAAGCAAAGCATGAGCAATGCCCCATTGCTACAAGACCATCACCCCTAGTCCTATGCAATGGATGCATATCTAAAAAGGGACTAAATGAAATTCAAAAGCAAAAAAACGTTAAATGAATAAAGAAAAAGCTAAATAGGGGTTTGGAAAGACAAGGTGTCAAGGAGAGGGTAATTCATTGCATAAGCACTCCCTCATTACAAAGGCGTTCATGTGGATGAATATCTTACATAACCTCACATGAATATGCATGCCACTCATGAAGTTAAAGCCCACTCCATACCATCTATTTTCACACATGCTCCTCAACGGGTTTATTAAGAAATACTTCTCCTCTTCGTATTGGAACATGTACTAGAGGCTAAAGATAACCCTCCCATACCTAAACTTGGCAAATTGTATGAATTCTATGAGTTATTGTGAAGTTTGAAGATGATGCTTAATGTGATCTATCTAATGGCAATTACACTTTACATGAATCACTTCTTATGTTGTATTGGACTTGTGTACATGCCCCTGGATTGATCGTCACATTGAGTCACTTGAACACCTCCTTGGACAATGTACTTTGCATGGGTATGAGCCTTTGTCCTTTGGAGGACGCTGTGGAGGCCATTTTACACACTTGATGGAGGTTGTCCCACACTTTATGGAGGATGTTGGGCTTTCCTTGAGGACGTCACACTTTTGAGATGACCTAGCACCTTGTGAGAGGATGTGGCACCTTTTTGAGGGGACATTGCATTGCACCATTTGGAGGTGACTTTACACTTAAAAGGATGAAATGTTGCACCCTTTGGAGGGAACGTTTTACTTTGGAGCCCCTACACATGCCTCTTCACACTTTTTGAGTGATTCGTCCACCTTGGGAGACCATACGTGCTACATGTGTGAGCCTAAGGATGCATTTATGGTCGACGTCTTAGCATTTTGAACATTTTACTTCATCTTGGGAGCATCGTTGGGGGACTTGTTGACCTATCCACTCTTCTATCATAGATTGTTTATGAATTATGGCCTTATCTGTAGGGTTTGTAAAGAGATAAATGCATTATTATATTTTCTTAGGGATTAAGCTAGAAAAATATCAATATTTTAATGAGAATGGTGCTAGATCTCTCATATAAATAGAGAAGCACTTCTCATATGTAAATCATTGCTAGAACTTGTGGAGAACAATTACTTGTCTGCTTTTCTTCTTTTATAATTGCTATGGATGGATAACTAGAGTGACTTCTTGAGGAGATGTCTTGTGGATTTCTTTTCAACATTCATGGATGCTCTTGGCGAGGGTTTATGGATGAAATGATTTCTTTAGTAAGTGGTCTCACTTAATCTTGTTAGATTTTGTTTATGGTTGATTTTAAGTGTAGTTGTACTTCTCTAGTGGTGGGGGTGCACTCTCTTTTTTTCTTTCTTGAACAAGTCCCTTCTTCAAAACCCTTGGAAGACTACTAGTGGAGTATCTTACCTTGAATCATCTTGAAGTTTGTAAGGAACTAGGTGGATCTCCTAGGGTTTGTAGAGGACAAACCTAGATATCACCCTAGATCTACTTACATTCTCTCAAGGGAGAATTTAGTTGACCACATATGCCAAAAAAAATAGTAGACACTAGTCTTCTCCCATCTAGTCAATCCTAATTCTAATTTTCACCTTTTATTTTATGTTTTAGGGTAACTTTAGGGTTTTTTGATAGCTTACATAAATTCTCAGCCATCCAATACTGTAGAGTCTAGACGTCTTGCTTTATGCATGTACCACATTTATTGCATAATCGTATTGCTGCATATTTAGGGCTAGAAGTCTTGCATTTATTGGCTGTTATATGAATGTTAAATTTGATATTTTAAAAGTGAAACAAGTCCTAAATTTATCCATTGTTTTAGCCCCACTTTCTACTAGTTTGCATCTTGTTTAAAGGGCTAAAGTGTATTTCTGTTATAACTTGTCTAGTGCTGTAATTTATCATCTTTTACACAAGTTTTGTAACAGCGATTGGTATTTTCAGATTTGTAGTGTTTGAAGATTCTTTTACATTGAATAATTATTAACTTGATAAACCCCCTTAACTTGGCCTTGAAGCACATCAAGCCTAAATCTGGCAAGCCTAAATCTGGAATTTACTTTGAATAACCACCGAATCCATAACTTGCTAAGTATACCTAGTTAGTGGTGAAATTGGGTAGCTACATTGGAGGCCTAAGACTTGATTGTGTCTTGCCTTAGGAGTTCTTGAAGCTACTAGGGAAGTCTTCCTTGTGATCGATTTATCCTTCACTAAAACGAGGGAAGTTGTTGTCTAGGTGACAGTGGTAACAGTTCTAATGTTCCACCCATTTTGTACCTTATGAAGGCTTTGCACTGGGGTGCAAGATTGTGTGATAACAAATGGTACATAAATTAGTTGAAAAATGGGAATCTGTTAAAAAGCAAATTCCTGAATTTAAAATGGTCAAACATGATCCAGAACCTTCACATAGTAAGGACGAAGAAGATTATTATATCGACATATCTCCAGAATATGCTAGTGGTTTTTTTGGAACTTTTGCAAATAGATGGACAGAGCTCAGGAAGAAACAGAAAAAAGTTCCCTTACATCCCTCAGATACTCCTGCTTCTTCTGTTATTTCTTTAGTCGGTGATCCAGGTCCAGTTTCTAATTTTAATTGTAAATCTCTAAATGATAACATGAAAGCATTGTATGCATGAGAAGGATGGGCTAGAACACAGAGAGCCCTCTCCAAAAATCAAATGTCTTTCTCTGAATTAGCTTTAAGATTAACATGGGGTTTCACAGGCTAATTAGAAAATTTGTGGAATTCTCTAGGAGAAGAAGAGAGAAATCAAACCCTGAATGGAGAAACTCCATTAAAAGATCCGACAAAGGTTGTAGCCAAAGAATTTTTTGGAGATGTCCCTGATAGAGGGAAGCACTATTCTAATTTCTTTTTATCTCAAAAATTGTGTGACTTATCATTAAGAGCAGAATACAAATGTGTTATGCAGGATCTCTTGTACAAGACAGAGGACCTTTCAAATCCTATATATAGAAGATATTATATTTCTTCTTGGCCTGGTATCATTCCTGACCTTGTTAGAAAAAGGTTTGATGATCTTCAAATTGATGTAGATTCTTTATCTTTGGCAGGTATTCATTTAGAAATAGAGAAATCTTCACAAGAAGCATGTATAAAGGAAAAAGCTTCTAAGCAGTCTAAATTTCTCACTCGGCCTATATGTAATCAATTCAAGGAAACATTCGACTTTGGTTGTTCTAAATCTAGGAGAAGATGTTCTCATAAGTCTGTTTCGGCATGTACTTGCCACAAGGCCAAATCTTCCAAATTTACCAAGTATGGCACTAAACCTCCTTACAAGAAGAAGATGATGTTGTTTAAGAAGAGGCAGACTACAAGATCTTCAAGTCGTTATATTTGCAAAAAGGAAGGACATTGGGTAGATAAGTCTCCAAAATGCCATCAATCTAAAAAACATGTGAACCTTCTCTCCTTGTTTAGTACTTCTTTTGATCCTACTTTCTGGGATACTTGTACAAAAGCAAACCCAGAGGATGCATATTCTATAGATTATTCTTCTGATTCATCTATAGAGGTTGTTCAGACCATTTATCCACTGCTGATATTACATGTTTATCACAATCATCTTCTTCAAAACCTGGTGAATTTGATTTCCTTTGTATCAAAATGATGTCCTTTCATCCAGATTGCCTCTTTGAATGACTAACATGCTTCCACTCCTTGGGAAATAACTAGCACGACCAGCTACTCTAAGAGTTTGAACTTTGACCCATGCCTTTTGATTTGGAAAACCATGGTAAGGCAAACAACTAAACTAGGCATGGTTGGCAAGTATGACTAGTAAAGCAAAATAGGATTTTGACCTCCCACCTAGCTGCCACATGTCACACTGAAAAGACCATCCACCTGCTCAACGCTGATCTTGACTCTTCACTCTTTCATCCATCAGAATCAGGAAACCATCCCACCACTACATACTTGGAACCATAACATCTCTGTACCTGCCATACATAGAAACTGCTAATTATAGACATGCCCAAAAGCAATGTTTTCTTCCAAAAAAGCAAAAAGCTAAAAACAGGAAACACTGATCATGAAGGGAGGTAGCATCAATCTGTGTTCTGAAAAAGCAAAAAACAAAAAATAAAAAGCAGGCAAGACTAATCATGGCACATATAGGCAAAAGTAATCTCATTGGACTTGCTTTTTTACAAGTAATCCAAATATGTGCTCAGAAACAACATGCAAGCCTTGAAAAAGCACACTGCTAAAAATAGCAGTTGTCATGAAACTACTTGCATGTCATCTGAAAAAGGCTCATCGGCATTGTGAGCTCGCAAGGACCAATAATATGTGAAAACCTCTGACATGCGGGTCCTAAGTCAACCGCTACTGGAAAAAAAGCAAACTGCTAAAAATCGCAGTTTCTCTGAATATGGTGAAATTGACCATGATATGGTCTGTAATCACTGTAAATGATTGGATGCCTCTGAAATAGAACCAGCCTGATGGAATCTCGCTGGATCTTAACCCTCAGTTGTGCAGGCAATCTGGGGGTTAACACGCCTTTTCTCTCACAAAGGAGAACTTCTTTCTCGCAGCCTTGTGTTGTCACGTAGTGCCTTGAGTCTCTAACTTGGATCGCAGTCTCCTTCCTAGTCTCCAATTCTGATATCCAATGCAGTCTTTGATATCATGGGTTCTAGACCTCTCTATGATGTGGTACCATATTAAGAAAGAGATTAAGTAAAAAAGGAATTTGAGCATGGTGAAAGATGATAATTTTATAATGGAAGATGACTTTACATCCATTGCTTTGGAGTCTGGACATAACGGTAGAGCTCCCAAAACTACAAGAGCATGTCTTAATCCCTAATTAACTCACATGTCCTTTATTTACTAGTCTAAACTCGTGTGAACTTTATAACTAGCATAACACTAAGTTTAGTTATGAACTTAAGTTAACATTGGTCATTATTCTATCACAAATTAACAAGAAACATAAGAAGCTATGACAAAAAAAGTTCAAAACCTGATGTGCATCAGCCAACCCAGCTGCCAGGGCAGCCCCCAAAGCCTTCTGGGTTTCTGGAGGCCTCTTGAAAAAGCACTTCGTCACTGCAGTCAGCAAATGCAACCGGACCTGAAAAGTATCAATCTTAAATGGTTAAACTGAGTACATGAGCAACAAAAAGAAAAGAATAACTAACAATAGGCATGTAGCCCAGGATAAGAAAGGAGAAATTAGAAACTATGTATAGTTCAAGCTTGAAATGTATGATACAGATTCCAGACAACAAACAATGAGTTTTAGTAAGTGATACTATCTCAATAGACTAGAAAAGAAATGCTCAATTTGGACTGGATAATTAACGTCCATTTAGGAGTGCTAGGAGCTTATAGTGCCAACCAAGTGTCTTGCTGTGAGCAAAATATGTTTGGTATGAAATACTAACATTTAGAACTAGAAAAATAAATCAATATATACAGGCAAGGTACCAATTCAGTGCTGATATTCACTGGAGTATCTTATTATCTCTGCTAATCGATAATTGCAGAATTGAGAAGAATAGAGTAGCTGACTTCTAAGACACAGCACACCACACATACATCTACATTTTGGTAAAGATTCAAAGGATACAAATATAGAAGAAACCAATGATATCATTGAAAGTTTGATATAATAGGCTAATAGCCACAATTTGAGAACTGCACTCCATGAAGATTTTCTGAGGTCCTATGGGCTGCCCAACAGGCCTGTCATTTGACCTCTTGTTGGGCACTATGTTTGGGTACTTTCAAACTGTTTTTCTCGCTGTTTTAGGACAGCCTTCTTGCTGTTCAAAACAGCCCACTAAATCTGAACTTTTCCCTCTCAAAATCTGCCCACAAATCTTTGGTTTGATGCTCTTTAATGCCTCTTGTTATAAGGATTAATTATGGATGGTTTTCCTGTCCAAGTTAGCCTTCAATAACATGCATTGAACATCAAACACACCTCTAGGATCTTTAACAACCTACAACTGAAAATACTAAGCAAACATGACAAATGAACACATGTAGTTTTTTGGTCAACATGACTCTGGAAAAACCCCCATGGGAAAAACCAGTAAGAGAACAGATTTATTATAGAGATCTTTAAGCAAAAATAGTACAGCAAATACATGCACAAAGAAACCTGATACACTTGCCAACTCCTCACAAGTTTGGCATGGGTTTCTTTCTTAAAGTGTGCCCCCCTTCTTGGGATTTGCACCCTTCACATTTGCTCCCTACTAGTGTAGACTTGCGCCCTCCCTTTGTTTGAATGACTTGCTGCTGAAGTGCGCCCTCAAACCTTTGTGCACCCTTCCTCCACAACAAGCAACCTCTCCTCAAAGAATGGTAGTGTCCTCCACAAAAACGTGCCTGCTAGACTTGCGCCCCTACTACACAAGTGCGCCCTCCATCCAACAAGAGCGCCTAGCCTCCATTAATGCTTCTCCAAACCAGTTTGCGCCCTCCTCAACAAGTGTGCCCTAGTTCTCCTCTCCAAACCCTCACTCCTCTCTTCTCTTCACTCCTCTTCTCCTCACCCAATTCTCTCAAGTGATCAAGTGAAGAATGAAACTCTTCCTTACCCTTTTGCCTCCTTTAGCCTTCCTTAGGCCAAACCTAAAAGATCAATGGCTTAGATTAGATCTAGCCAAGTCTAATCAATAGGTGAGATCACTTCTCATAAATCTCACTTAGAAACCCACTTTACTTAAGTTTCCATAGTTTGCTTTATGTCTATTAATTCACCCACTTGTGAATTAATTGTCACTTTATGACTTAAGTGACAAATTTCACTTTATGACTTAAGTGAATAAAGTCAAAGTGAAATTATAACATAAAGTAAAGGTATAAGGGTAATAGTCTCCTCCTTTGTGTTTAGAGACTCACAAACACAAGGGGACCACTTTCCAAGGTACCCAAATCTCAACACTCCACACCCAATCAAAGATTTGTGGCTACCTGAGACTGCTGCATGATAGCAACCCAGACTTTTGAAACACTAGCAGAGAACAATGGCAGTGCTAACCAATGTAATGATTTCATTCAAAACAACTCAGAAAAGAAAAGGGAAAACGTGTATGTGGATATAGTGGCTACAAACTCAAACGGAACACTCAAGTTTACGGATAGTAGACTTGGTATGTTGATCTCTTCATGTTCTGTACTTTTTGTGATAACTCATGTCTGAAACAAGAATCAATACAGGGCCTTAGAAAAGAATTCTATGTTTTACAAATGTCTAGTACTAGTTTAAAAGATCACGACATGTCACAAAAATACAATGAAAAAAAATAAAAAAGTGCATTTTAATTTCATATGGTTTTCTAAAATAATCTGCTACAAACATGGGAAGCATTTTTCCCATATAAAACAAAGTTAGCATATTTAAGTGTTGGGATCCTCCCTAGAGGTGTAATGGGCGCTGAAGGGCCTACAGTAGAGTAATAATAGGGGAAGCCATTCAATAAAAGGTCGACTAGGTCCACTATGCTTATTATTAAATAAAATCCACTATGGTAGTTAGTACTGAATAAATGTAATGGGGCCTCATTAAAGAAGGTCCACTAGGTAGTAAGGATGTTGTTATGATTAGGGTTCTCCCGTTAGTTATAAATAAGGATGGAGTCCTCCTTAAGAGAGATGTGGAGTATATTGTATTTTGAGCTTAACTCATTCAAAGGTCACCCAACCTTAAGAGGCAAGTGAACGGGGATGCATTCCTTCCATTGAAAGATCATTGTAAGGTGTTGCCCTACCTTAAGGGTATTTTGATATAATCCTAAGTTACAAGTGTTGAGTTTTGTACCTTGCGAGGTGTTCCCCATGTGCTTATGACCTCCTTAGCACATGAGGGAAGGACATTACACTTTGTACCTTGTACTTTTGTCTAATTTCACTTTGACTTTGGATAAAGTGAAATTTAGTCATTTTGGTCTAAAATGACTACTAATTCACAAAGGAGTGAATTAGAGACATAAAGTTGACTTAGGAAACTAAACCCAAAGTGGGTTTGTGACTTATATGTGAAAGGGGAGATCTCAACCATTGATTAGATGGGAGATGAGATGATCTCAACCCTTCATACTTTAGGTTTCCTAATTGATGTCAAAGAGGGGTGCAAAGGGTGAAGGAGGGCACATTCTTCATTGCTTGAGTTGTTCATTGAGAGAGGAGTTCTTGCTTGATGGAGATGAGGTCAGTTTTGTGAGGAGAGTTGAGCTAGGGCGCTTTCTTTCATGGAGGAAGGATTGTCTCTTATCCCTTAGCTTATTTACTGGAGAGGTTTTGCTGTTGAGGAGGGCGCATTACCAGATTGGGGTGCATCAGCAGTTCAGAGACTTCTAGCCATCAGATTGCAGTGAGATCAGTTGCAGAGGGTAGCCATTCAGCATAGCTTCATTGTTGTGAAGGGGTTTCCAGATCTGAGCTCACAGTTGGCAGTTGGAGCAGATTCAGTGGTTCCGGCAGTTTGCATGAGGGGCACACCATTTTGGGGCGCATCTGTTGATTTTGAGCTTGTATATCAACTCAGTTGGAGTTGCTATTGTATCAAGTTCTTTCATATATTGTGTTTACTGTAACCCTTCTTCTGCTTTCCTCATATATACATCCATATTCCAAACTGGTTTTCCCTGGGGGGGTTTTATCCAGGGTCATGTTGACCAAAAAATACCTGTGTCTACAAATGCATGATTTAGTTTCTTAGATCTCTTCATATTCAGCAGTAAACGATGTTTAGGTGTGTTATGTTTATTTTGAGATGCATGTACTAATTTCTGGTGACAAAAACGACATGCTAGAGCACCCAAAATTGAGAACATAACCGTAACAAATCAGCAAGATATTTTTGGACTGTTGGCTGTTATAAAACAGCAGAAAATTAATTAACTTATAGTTGAAACTTAAAGCCTTTCTTTGGTCAAAGACAGACCAAGAAGGCAAGCTGATAGGACCTAGAATTTTCACATGGTATAAGAGCTTTGGTGGCTGATTTTTTGGACAGTTGGGACAGCATTTTGAGTGGCTGATTTTTTGGACAGTTGGGACAGCATTTTGAGTGGCTGTCATACACTTCTTTCTGACATATTTTTGAGGACAGCTATTGACTCATTCAGTGGTTGAGAGGGCAGAATTTTTCAGAGGATTGTTTGGCAGTTTGGACACTTGTCATCAATCTCTTTTCACACCTACGAAATAGGAGTGAGGCTGATTTGACGTGACCTCTTTTCACACCTATTTTGTTAGGAGTGAGGTCATATCACACTTGTCTCTTATCACACCTGTGTTGACAGGAGTGAGACAATGTTTTCCTTGGCAGAGTGAGCATCAGTTGGGCAGTGCAGTTTGGCAGACATGTCAGCATCTCAGATGCGAGTTGAGGACAGGCTAGCAGGGGCTAGCAATTGGTCGCTTTGGAAGGAGAGGATAGTCTTCATCTTAGAGGACCTTGAGCTATGGGATATAGTCGAGGCAGTTGTTCCCCCCATTCATGTCATTTCTCCCGTCTTGGTAACAGAGTTTAGGAAAAGGAACAACAAAACAAAGAGGACCATTTGTGATCCAATTCGTGACCATATCATACCCCATTTGACGGGGAAGGCTTGTGCATACGAGGTGTGGGCATCTCTATGCAAGTTGTATGAGAGCTCCAATGAGAACCGAAAGATGGTTCTTCATGACCGACTCAGGGGCATTCGCATGCTCAAGGATGAGTCGGTAACTTCATTCCTTGGTCGCTTCACTCAGATCAAAGACGAGCTTGGAGCCGTCGGCGAGGTTATTGACCCTAACTCTTTGGTGAGGCAAGCTATGAATAGCTTCACCAAGCCGTGGGGTCCATTTGTGCGTGGCATAGTTGCCAGGGAGGTCATGCCTACATGGGAGAGGATGTGGGATGACTTCGTCCAGGAGGAGATTCGGTTAGTAGTCGAGGCTTCTGGACAGTGACAGCAGCAGCAGC
>SNQJ01S0018228.1:111634-130958 GCA_010110895.2 Picea sitchensis
GTCCAAGATAGGACCACAAGGATGCCAGGTAAGCTTCAATTTCAAATTTTGTTTATTCCTTTCTATATATTATATATGACATTTATTACTTGATGGAAATCCGAAATATAATTCGTTGTCTTCCTTTCATTTTATTCATTGTAAATGTTTGGTGGAAACACTATGGTGGAAAGCTCCCAGTTTTGCAAAAACTTGTCGTTCGAGTGCTTAGTCAAACTTGCAGTTCTTTAGGGTATGAGCGCAATTGGAGTGTCTTTGAAAAGATACACTCCAAGAAGTGCAACAGGTTAGAAATGTTAAAAAATGCAACAATCAAATTTTAAATTGTTTATATTTTTTTAATTTTAATTTTTACAATTTACTATTTACCATCACTAACTATAGCTCTCAATGTTCATATAGGTTAGGTACCCAATGCCTTAATGACTCGGTATATGTTTACTATAATCTAAGGTTGCAGGTGAAGCAACTTGACAAAGAACATGACATAGAGGCCATTTCATTGGATGACATTGACACCACTAGTTAGTGGAGGGTGGAGATTCAGGAGCCTGAGATGGAGGAGGCACCCCAGTGGTTGGAGGAGAATGCAGATGATTTGAGGGAGGGGGGACAACAGAGGAGGAGGAGGACGATGTTCCACTTCCAATGGATACAGAGGTTGAGGAGGAGATTGGACTTCCAGTGGATCCAATGCCACCACCACCTCCACGGAGATCCATACCTGGAGTTGGACTTTTGTCCATTGGGACTGGGAGGAGGCAACACACTTTTCCTTCCACCTCGTCCCCATCACTTAGCACCTCAGATGGAGCAACTGGAGCTTTCACTCCAAGCTCATCTGGAGTACCTCCACGACCACCTACTGCTTCCAAAGGAAAAGTGGTGCCCTTTACCCGTAAAAGGGCTATAGCAGCAGCTGCAGCACGGCCTAGAGTGAATCAATGATTTGGATTCCTATGATCTATCATTTTCATTTTATCATGTACTGTTTGGTATCTAGATGCTTCATGATGATTCATATCATGAAATACATTTATTTTGATCATTTGATGTGATTTTGTATCTACTATCATCCTATCCGGAACATGTTTCAAAATTTTCAGTTTAGTAACGATATGTGACCACTTGACATCTTATGCATTTTATTTATTGGTTGTATTTTCATATTTATGTAGCAATGTGTTTATTTGATGTTCTTGTTGCTTTACAAGTTTAAAAAATTGAAAAAAATGAGTGTTTTTGTATTTTTTGAGGTCTTGCGACATTTTCTGAGATATTTCGATATTTTCCGCCGATGTCGCCGAGAAGTTACATTCCGAACCCTCGCCGATACTTTCCCCGAGACGACATATACAGCATTGATGTTGAATAATGATTTTACAAGAGCTCTTGTGACAACATAAATACTCATTGATCGGTCACGAGGCTGAAGGGTTATGATCCTTACGTGATTAATTATTTTACTATTGGTGTTATTGTTATTGTAATTATTATGTAATGGATTATTATTATATAATGTTGATTTATATATATTATTTGTCATTCCACTTAAAGGATGATTTGTCCTCAAGGCATGGTTTAGAGAAGGTATGTCTGCATTCCCGTTGTACTTCTACTCTTGATGTTGTGTTGGTCGAGGAAACACACTGGTACAACCTTTGAAGTTCTGAAAAACAGTGACATTCAAAATGGGTCAATCCACCCTAAACTGATTTTCTTCTTAACTGTATATTGAGATGAATGATTACGGACTCTTTGACTGCAATTCTTAGTATATTGTTGGGAACAATTAAGATTGGAATTACTGGTATTCTGGTATTCTGGAATGTAGTCTGAGATTTGTTTCAAGTGATATTGTTCCATGCTATGACACTTTTGATTTGGGTGGCACTAGAATTTAATAGTTGTGCTTCCTTCTGATATATTTGGGTCAAAGATTGATGCGTTAGTGTTTTCTATTAATTTGCTTAAGATACGATCTCCTCAGTGGTGCCTATCTTCTTTCGCTATTAGTATCAAAGTGTCTTGCTCTCTACATATTGAGGCAATTACTCGCAGACAGTGGACTTTACAGGATTTATCCAGACCCTACCCAACCTGGTTGATCACCTCATCTTTATATCCTATAACAATGACTAGAGGCACTAAGAGTTGTGCAAATACCCCAACCTTGGATGTAGATGATACTAAGTTTATGAGAGAGCACACATCCTCCCACTTTGTTAATAGGTGACCCATTTTCGCAATGTCATGGAGTTGTGCTCAAGTTGATTAACCAAACATATATTACAAGATTTTTCTCTTTGGCCTCCTAAATTAAGAGAGCTTTGGTCAAACGACCTCAGGGTCCTCCAAGAACACCCAATCAAGCCTTCTCAACCCTAAGCATTCTACGGAGTACATTATTAGGGTTTGCATCGGTACCTTCACAGTGATTAATGATGGTGGAGATGGCTTTGCTCCCTCGTTCTATCTACCCTTACACCTAGTGTGCAATAGGGATATATACGGTTTACATTCTTGGTTTTCCCTTTCCCCCTCTTTTTTCTTTTATTTTTCGTTATATCTCTTTATCTTTTAACCTTCGATAGTAGCATTGGCACTCCTAGATTTTGTATGTGACTTGCATTTTTGACATTATTACATGTAAACAAATAGTCTCTCCACCCATCATTCTTACAGAGCTTGGTGCTCGCCCCTTCCGACTTGACACTTTGTTTAGTCTGGTCTCACTCCTACACTATATTCGAAGCTTTGCTAACTCAACTGCAGGTCGAGACCAATACCCATACCTAGCACACTTTTCATCAAACTCCATTGCTTTGGCTAGCCACCCAAGGCAAGCATGTTGATGGTTTGCAAGGGTCTCGAATCTCTTGGAGTCTAAGCATTTCGATGCAATACTCCCTACGTTCGAATACTCCCTTGATGCACTTGGCCACCTCTTACCTACTAGGTAGGAGTTTAACAGGATAACCCAAGATGACATTTACAGGCAAGATATTCATGTCACTTGGACAGACCCATCGGGTAGGTTACGTCCGAAGATGGCCTCCTATGCAAAGAACTTCATGGAGCTACAAGATGACCTCATTATCAAACATTTGTACACACATCGTCACTAGATGCATCCTCTTTGCATTCCTCTGGGCCAATTCAAAGTCTATGGGCATTTCAATGAACCACTCATATTCAAATACTCCCTTGATGCACTTGGCCACCTCTTAACTATTAGGTAGGAGTTGAACAAGATCACCTGAGATGACATTTACAGGCAATTATTTAGGTCAAGTGGACAAACCCACCAGGCAGGTTACGTCCAAAGATGGTCCTCTATGCAAAGTACTTCATGGAGTTAAGGGATGACGTCATTGTTAGACCTTCGTACACACGTCACCAAGTGCATGTTCTTCATATTCCTCTAGGCCAATTCAGAGTGGGTTCATATAGACTTCAAGTGGAAGCCAAGGAACAACTCAATTGGTCATACGAGATCTGCCAGTGATGCCAACTTTGGGAGGTTGAGATAGAGGAGCACTTCATCTTCCGCTACCCCATTTATTAAGAGATTCAATGGTGGTTCCATTGTCTATTCAGGAAGGCACAAACCCTCTCTAGTTTCTTCCAGTATCCGGACCAAAGATGCTCGTCTTTATACGCGAGGGAGGCCCTCGGACTTCGTTCCCAAACTCTTTGTCCACCTCCTCCTAGACCAATCTCCACTAGGACGATCACTTCCTTTTAGAGATGCTCCCATCTACCAGGGGTAGCAAAGGCTTGTTACCCACCCATGTGTAGGGTAAATTACTGAAGATGTTCTCAAGATACTTTTCGGGACAGTTATGTAACCCCGCTGCTGGGCACCTCTTGCGAATGACTACAGACCAGCATTCCAGACTCATGCTCAAGAGAGGATATAGTGCATTCAAAGATATTTCCTTTTCTGGAAAGAGCGATGCCAAAGATCTTTCTAGAAGCCCATTATGTGGCCTGAGACCGGGCAATTTCTGGCCTAAACGCAGTCAGCATGTAGCATCAACTGTATCTATCAATTCACCTTCTCCAACCTCAACATCTGCGGCTTTTACCTCGGGAACTCTTGTTAAGTCACTGAATTATGTTCATGGTTTGGTTTCACAACATAATCCAAGACATTCATGTCAGTTAGATCTTTCTCATGCTCCTAAGAGATTTTCTCCAACAATAAGATCCTTGAGAAGCAGATCCCTGAGATATTTCAGCAAAAAAAAAAAAAAAACTAAGAGTGTCATTGAACCTAAATGGGGCTTCAGTTACTTCAACTCCAGAAGAGGTTACACAGGGATTTCTTACATGATTTTGCTTTCAAGACAGTCACATCTGGTGTTGGTAACTCAAGAACATTAAAAAGAAAAATAATGAAAGGATAAACCTGGAAGACGCATGAAGCAGTTGGAAAGACTCGATTTGAAAGTGAATGAGGAGTGACGAAGGTTAATCTAAGGGAGGTCAGAGGTTTAGTGAAGCAGATCTAGAGAAAGAAGCGACAGACAGCCCGATAGAACAAGATATGGGTGCACAGTGAAACCTGTCCAAAATCGCTTGAAATCACAGCCTGTAGAGGAATTGTTTGTGGAGGAATTTTGGCTGTTTGAGGAATGTAATCTTTCATCATATTATGAACTAACATTTCCAGCACTAATTCAGACATCAAATTTCAGCAAAACCTTACTCTTAGCAAAGAGATAGTTCCTGACATACAGAAGCATGATGAATGGAGTATATCTCAGGATCTGATCTGTAACAGAGGTAGCTTTAAATAATGATCAGATTGAGTATATGGGTGCTAAAATAAAATTGGTGGAGCCGACCTATGTTTGGGAAAAAATGAGCTGATTTGGTGAAATAATGGAGCAGGGACGACCTTTACAAGTTATTAAATTGATTTTGAAGTGAAGATACAAGCAGGGCGGACCCATGTTTGAAGAAATATGATTTGAGCCGACCTTTGAACTTGGAGAACCATGTTGATGTTTTGGTAGCAGCAGGAGGTATTCCCTCCTGGACAACTTTTCTTAGAGAAGAAGAAGATTCCAAGCAGTCAAAGGAAGACCACTGAACAGTTGAAGAACACCCCAGAAGAGAAGTCAGCCCACGGGAAAAGAATAAAGTGGAAATAGAATTTCCAGGAAGAGAAGTCGACCCACAGGAAAATAATAAAGTGGAAATAGAATTTCCAGGAAGAGAAGTCAACCCACAAGAAAATAATAAAGTGGAAATAGAATTTCCGGGAAGAGAAGTCGGCCCACAGGAAAATATTAAAGTATTGGGGTTCTTGGTGGTTTCTCTTGTGCGTTACCTCTAGAAGAGTTGCACTAGGATTGTGAGGTGACTCAGTTGTCTACCCTCGTTGGAGTTTGACAAGAAGAAGAGATAAGTACTTGTTATCAGGGATTCTTCACTGTTGGTTTTGCTTTTGTGAATAGAGCTTGTTCATGGTTGTATTGTATTATCAGAAATATTCTCTCTAAGAAAAGTTGGCTGGGTTTTTCCCAGAGTTTGGGGTTTTCCCTGTTGAGATTTGGGTACCTTGAAAAGTGGTCCCCTTGTGTTTGTGAGTCTCTAAACACAAAGGGGGAGACTATTACCCTTGTTAGTTTACTTTATGATTCTAATTTTACTTTGACTTAGGAGATTTAAGTCAAAAGTGAAATATGTCACATAAGTCATTAAAGTGACAATTAATTCACTTTGTGGGTGAATTAATAGACATAAAGCAAACTAAGGAAAGTGGGTTTCCTAAGTGATATTTTTGGATTAGATCTCACCCATTGATTAGACTTGGCTAGAATGGATCTAGGCCATTGATCTTTTAGGGTTTGGCCAAAGGAAACTAAAGGAGGGAAAAGGGTGATGAAGAGATTCATTCTTCACTTGAGAGGAGAGGAGGAGAGCTCTTGGGCGCAAATCTTGAGGAGGAGAGGGGCGCATGAGATCAAAAGTGAAGGAGGAAGCCCTAGCTTGGGTTGAGCTTACATGGAGAGGTCTTGCATGGAGGCTTGGCCATCATCTTTGTGAGGGCGCATTCTAGAGGAGGAAGGGCGCATATGCTAGAGGAGGGGCGCATTCTTGTGAGGAGGGCACACATCTAGTTGAGGAGTGTTTTTCTATCTTGTGGGAGGCTCATTCATCTTGGAGAGACTCACTCTAGAGGTGTAGAGGGAAAAAAGGTGAGTGAGGGCGCATGCATCTTGTGTAGAAACGCATTCTATGGAGGAGGGGCACATATGCTAGAGGAGAGGCGCATCTTGTGAGGAGAGGGCGCACATCTAGTAGAGGAGGGTTCCTCATTCTTGGAGGAGGATCATTCACCTTGGAGAGGCGCACTCTAGAGCTTAGAGGGCGCAAAGGGCGCAAGGGTGAAGCAGGGCGCTACTTGTGGAGTTTTGCATGAGGAGGGGGCGCACTTGAGGAGAGGGGTGCACCATCACTTGTGAGAGGCACTCTTGAGAGGAGGGAGATTCTACAAAGGCAAGGCAAGGTTCAAAGATCAAGCAAAGGCACAAGGAAAAGGGACAAAGGCAAGCAAAGGAAGAAGGGCGCACCAAGGCAAAGGGCGCCTTACTTCAAGAGGCTAGCAGGGAGGTCTTCAAGGAACTCCAAGGCATCTGAGAAGGGTTTCTATTGTACCAGGTTCACTTGTATAAGTTTTCCGTGTTGTACATTTTGCTTTGAGGCCTTCTATATGCATCTACTCCAAACTAGTTTTCCCCATGGGGGGTTTTTCCAGGGTCATGTTGACCAAAAACATATGTGTCAATTTCATGCATGCTTAGAAGTTAAAATCAGCATTTAAAGTTGTAAAGATCTAGGAGGTAGTGTTATTTGTTTTGAGTATATTGCATGTGCTAACATTGGGATAATAAAACACTTGCAAGGGCACCTCAAAAGGACACTTAACCATCAAAACTGTAAGCAGAAAGTACTTGACTGTTTGCTGTCCTAAAACAGCAGCAAAGGACAGTCACAGAGATTGAAACTTAGAGCCAAACAGAGGTCAAAGACAGACCTGTTTTGGCAGCCTCATAGGACCTCAGAAAATCTACATTCCAATGATAAATCTTTGTGTCTTCTTGTGCTTGTCTATCTGCTTCTAGATCCTGGTTATATTTTCAGTATATGATTGTTGAATATTAAAAGAAAATTAAAATACTCTGGTAAATCTATTGCTACTGAAAATGTAAGAAAATCTAACATGGTATCAGAGCAGCTTACCTTCACAATAATCTAATCAGAAGAAGGAAGATCGTGACAAAAAATGGAAGGCCACATTGTTGAGATTTGCCGCTGCACAGTTTTTGTCAAGCTCATTGAGCAATTTATTGGAGGACGCTGAGATTAATTTTGCCATAGATCATCTCTCCCTAGCCTAGCGCACCTCCTGGTGGTCTCATATTACAACTTGGTGAAAGTTGAAATTTCTCATTACAGTTGCATTTGCCAGTTCCAGTTGCAGTTGCCAGTTGCGCAAACCTTGAGATTAGAAGACAAGCTGGATGGTGCTATAAATTTCAGAGGTACGCACTTGTATATAAGTCATATCATGAGGGTGTTTGCAGGAGATGTACACTTGGAAAAAGGACATTTGTCCAAGCAGTGACAAAGGGATCCTAGATCTAGTGCACTCAGAGGAAGCTCAAGAGTTGGAGGCAGCACTGATGATGTCTCCTACAGTATATGACAACTCGAAATCAAATGGAACAGCAGCAGCAAGACTCCAGGTTTGCATATCAGGTTTGATACTTTATATTGTTGCATCTTAAGTAAATGTTGTAAATGGGACAGTAATCTTTAGAGTTCTATTACTGCTGAGTACTTTTGCTATCAAATGTTTAGTAACACTTGAGCATTGTTGGTACGATGATCATTATATAAATGCTTACTGTCTAGTACTAATAATGCACTTATTTACAAGATGAAATTGATCTCTTCTAGAAGATGTTCTTGGTTGTTGTCTCTGTCCCACGCTGTCCCAGGCAAGTTACCTTGTAAATTCGATGGAGGTTACCATGGAGATGGTCTTGTTTTGTTCCGGGCAGGTTACCATGGAGGAATAATTGGTCACAACATTAGAAAAGCATTGTTCGTGCTACTTATTCTTGTTCCGGGCAGGTCACAGGTTAGAGCGCTGAGAGGGAGCTATGGCGACGGTTGCAGGAGGCAACAAATTAGATGATCTCTAGTTTGAGACATGGAGCAAACTATCTAGACAAGAAGTTGTATACATAACAGTATACATCCATGTAACAAAGCAGAAGAGGACAGAGTTAGAACCTTCTGGAAAGAAGGGTACTTTTATGAGATACAAAGTGTCTCATATGGGGATTGATTGTGAGGAGCAGAAGGCTATGAAGGATGATCGTACAGATCCATCTAGTTCAATTGTTCACTCTTCAGATCATCAGGAAGAGTTAGTAGAGCCAGAAGGGCCAGTGGATCTACCTAGAGATATTGTGGTGACCAGGAAGAGGCTAGCATGGATTCGTGATACTTTGCAGGATGCAGAGAGGCATGCAGCTCTCAGTGACACTTTCAAGGAGAGAAAACAACCTCTAAGGTTCTCAAGTTATATGACCACGATCAGTCACATCATTGATTCCAAAACCCTCCAGTTATGAGGAGGAGCAAGTGGCTCCACCACTAGTGAGGCAGACAGCCCCACCAAGTACCAGCTCAAAGGGAGCTAGAGTTTAGAGGGAGTCAACCCTCAGGATCCAGTAGGGAGGAGCAGCCTCCTAGGATAGTTCATAGGAGATCATACTTCAGAGGAAATTAGCAGATGCAGAGGGAGAAAATGGCTCCAAAGATTGTACAGACTCAAAGGGAGTCAAGTTCCAAAGAGAGCAAGAGACCACACAATTTTTCTAGCTATGTGGTGCTAATGAGTAAGATCATTGATTCAAAACCTTCCACTTATGAGAAAGTTGCAAAGAAGCAAATGTGGAAGGATGTTATGATGGAAGAGTACCAATTTAGAATGATGTGTGGGAAGTGGTTCTGAGATCAGAAGGGAAGTCAATGGTGACTTCCAAGTGGATCTACAAGATCAAGCATGCTACAGATGGCAGCATAGAGAAGTACAAAGCTAGATTTGTGGCTAGAGGATTCTCCCAGAAAGAGGGAGAAGATTATGACAAGACATTTGCCCCAGTAGCCAGAAGAAGTGTACATAGAGCATCCACAAGGTTTTGTGATCCATGGGAAGGAGTCCCATGTTTGTAAATTGAAGAAATCTTTGTACAGGCTTAAGCAGGTGCCTAGGGCATGGTATGCCAATATAGACAGTTATATGATGTGCTTGGGGTTTACCAAGAGTGATGCAGATCCCAACCTTTACTACAAGGTTGAAGATGGTTACCCCTTGATATTGGTACTATATGTGGGTGACCTGTTTCTTACAGGGGATGAGAAGCTCATAGATGGGTGCAAGAGGGAGCTCACTTCAGAGTTTGAAATGAAGGATATGGGATTTGATGCACTATTTCTTAGGATTAGAAGTGTGGCAGAGACCAGATGAGATCTTCCTGATCCAAGGAAAGTATACAGTTCAGATCCTACAAAGATTCAGGATGATGGACTACAAGTCCATGGCCACACCTACGGTTACGAATCCGAAGCTCTTGAGTGATTCTTCTTCAAATTTGGTTGATCCCACAATGTACAGACAGTTGATCGGATCCTTGATGTACCCAGTTGACACCAGGCCGGATATATGCTTTGTAGTGAACACATTGAGTCAGTACATGGTTGAGCCTAGACATGTACATTTGGTAGCAGCAAAGCATGTGTTAAGGTACCTTCATGGTAAGGTTGGATTTGGACTCAGATATGTCTCGGACGGTGAAGTAAAGTTGCAAGGTTATGCAGACTCTGACTGGGCGGGGAGTGCAGTGGACCAAAAAAGCACATCAGGATGTTGCTCTAGTTTGGGATCAGGTATGATCTCATGGTTGAGCAGAAAACAGTGGTCAGTGGCACTCAGTACAGTCGGGGTAGAATATATAGCAGCTAGTGTTGCAAGCCGTGAAGTAGTGTGGCTTCGAAAGTTGCTTGCAGGGTTATTTGATCTAGAGTTGGAGCCAACTTTGATATACTGTGATAATCAAAGTAGTGTGAAGCTTTCAGAGAATCCAGTCTTTCACGACAAGTCAAAGCATATAGAGATCAAATACCATTTCATCCAAGAAATGGTGCAAAAAGGAGCAGTTGAACTCCGATACATATCCACAGATGAGAATATAGCAAACATTCTCACCGAGCCTCTGTCTAGAGTGAAGTATGAGTACTTCAGAGACAAGCTTGGCCTAATGCAGAATGTCCACCCTCGTTGAGAGGGAGTTGTGATGTTTCTCCTACAACAGGCAGATACTCTCCCTTTGGCCAAGGGATTCCCAGATCAATGATGTGAAGTGACTGAGGGAGTGATGAGTAGCTTGGTACAAGTCTTGCTTAAGCCATGTGAAGTGGCTAGGTGTGATTGGGACCATGGTGTAGCCTTGCCTAAGCCATGTGAAGTGGCAAGGTGTGAATGGGGTTATGGTGGTAGTCTTGCCCATACCATGTGAAGTGGATGGGTGTGACTGGGACTACTAGGAGAGGAGAAACATCATAGATACTTGCAGCGTAGTCTTGTGACTATGGTGGTAGTCTTGCCCATGCCATGTGAAATGGATGGGCGTGATTGGGACTACTAGAAGAGAACATCATAGAAGAATACCTCCCTAGCTAAGTGGAAGTATTGATGTTTTGGTAGCAACGGGAGGTATTCCCTCCTGGACAACGTTTCTTAGAGAAAAAGAAGATTCCAAGAAGTCAAAGGAAGATCATTGAACAGTTGAAGAACACCCTGGAAGAGAAGTCGGCCCACAGAAAAAGAATAAAGTGGAAATAGAATTTCCAAGAAGAGAAGTACAATCAGATTCCAACGGAATTCTGTTCTGCAGCATCATCAGTTTGTCTCCTTTACATGAAGGTTTTTGAAGGGCAGTTTCGATTCATTCTCAAAGACAAGAAGCCCACATCATTAGCACAAGCCAAGGAGTACAGTACTGATATTGAAAAAAATCTCCTCGATTCAAGGGTAGAACCTTTTTACTACCCTCGTGCCAAAGCAGAAGAAAAGACTAAGGTTTCCAACAATAGTGCTCCTGATCCGATTGCCCTCTTAACTCAGAAGATAGACCAGATGAATACCCAGTTTATCCAAGTGCAGAATCTGATTATGGGTCGTTTGACTACTGTGGAGAGGAATCAATCTGCTCCTAGACCTCAATTTACCAGACAGCAGAGAGATGCCATAGGTTGGAAACCAAGGCCTCAACAAGAAGCAAAGGCCCCGGATACTTTGAAACCAGTTGGGACAGTTGACATAGAAGCTTGGTGCCTTCCATGCCAAGAACCTCATAGAGAAGATGAATGCCCCCGACAAGATGAAGACTCTCCTGACAATATGAACTTCATGGATATGATATGTGTTTTCCAAGAGGAGCAAGTCACTCAAGAATAGATCAATGAAGCCAGAAGACAAGGAGAAAGAGAGGGGAGACTCTGGGCCTTGAATCAGTTGACAAATGATCAGAAGAAGGAATTAAGGAGGGAATATCTGACCTACACTAGAAGAAATAAAGCTTCATCCCCTCCATCACAGCCTGATACTCCTCTTCCATCAGCAGAGAAGGTGGCTCCACCACTTCCACCTCTGGAACGTGAGTTGCTTCCTAAGCCAAATCCTACAGACGATATTCAATTAAATATAGAAGTTGCAAGTATGTTTGGAACACTGAATATGACAGTCCCAGTAACAGAGATGTGTAAGATCCCTTCTGTAAAAAGGGAAATTTTGAAAGTATTACAGGTGCCAACCGAGAAGGAAAATCCTCCTATCATCTTGAACACCATGTATCTCGATCGACCAAGGGACAAGAATCCTCCTTTCTATCTTTCATTAGGCATGAATGGCCTCCACTTGAACAATTGCATGCTTGACTCTGGTGCCTCAACAAATCTCATGTATTTGAAGGTGATGGAATAGCTTGGTCTGAAGACAACCCGACCCTATGGAAATGTGTGTGGTATTGATTCAAGAAGGGTCAAAGTCTTTGGGGTGTGTGAGAACGTTGAGGTTTTTTTGATTGATTTTCCACACATCAGCTTCTTTATGGACATATTGGTGATCAATGTTCTGGACCCCTGGGGAATGCTCTTATCAAGGCCTCGATCCTCTGCCCTTGGGGGTTTTCTTAGCATGAGCCTTATGCATGCATACATTCCCATGGGTGATGGCACGTATGAAATCTTACACAGTAGGGAAAAGAATGATAAACATGTGATGGATCCAAGTGGCCCCGATTATGTCAGTGAAAACAACTATGATGTGCCCCGATAGATTATTGAGTATGATCCATCCGAGCTACCTTTCATACAGGAAGAATCCATAGAGATGTTTCTCCCATGGACAGACAAAAGAAAAACTGAAAAATACCACGGGAAGGAGGCAGGGTTTATCCAGGTTTTGAAGAAAGAAGATGAGAAACATGAAGAAATCATCAAAGAAACGGTATGCACAGAGCCTCCTTCACATCCATGAGTTGAGAATACACCTTGCATCAATTTTAATGAAGGAAGTCTTGCGCTTATGTGGGACAAAAGAAAGTGCAAGCCTAAATATGACCAACAAGATAACAGCTCATGGCTTGGCCCTTACGTCATCAAGAAGAAGTTTGATAAAGAAAAGTACCATCTGACAGCATTAGACGGGAGGAAGATGCCACCCCAATGGATTGATCTCTTCTCCAACCTTATGTTCAGGTCACATGACTTCTTCAGGGCCCGTGCCACAGATAAGTAAGTAGGTCATCTTGCTTTCCCCTGCATTTGCATCTTGATTGTTCATATTAGTTTAGATGCATTTCAATTTCATTTTGCTCTACTTGCATATTGATTTCATGCCTAGTTTAGAATTTTTTGAAGAAATGCCAAAAATTTTATTTTTCTAAATGAGCTTTTCTTTCGGATTTTATATATATATATGGATAAAGGGTGATAGCACCACCCTAGATGCTCAGATCCCTTTTTCTTGAGTTTTGGCAGGCACAGGTCTACCAGGAGATGTTGTGGATCTCATGCACTCTACGACGAGCACATGTCCCCAAGTAGGAGCCAGATGTTATCCCCATTTTGTGGATAACTAAAGAGATTGTCTCAAGGCCCTCGAGTTGCAGATATGGAGTGTCGAGAGACTACATGACTAGCAATATCCTTTTGCACAGATGGAGACCCTTCTCACCACCACACAGGTCGTAGATTTTCAGATGGCATCCACCACACCAGCTGGCTTCCGAGAGGCAGTGGACCTTGCTCCATGAGGTACAAGTCAGGTATTATGGTGAGTATCATTTCAATATTTGAGACATTTGAGTATGTTGTATCTTAGACTGCTTTAGATTTCATGACATATGCTTGGACATTATGCCTTTTGCCCTGCTTCACCTTGGTGATTGACATTGTGCCCTAGTAAGTGATCTTCCTTGGGGATTCGTTTGCTACTAGGAACTCCCTTGAAGAGCCATCGTACCGTTCTCGACCATACTTACCACTTTCCATCACTCTTTCCCCCCCATTTCCTTATCTCTTGGGATTTTAGGGTGTATTGACCCAAGAAGGGGTTGTCTCTCATTCTATGGGAAGAAGGGGTTGAAGGCCCATAGGGATTGTTGTTGGGTAAAAGATAAAATCCTATGTATAAACATTCTAGATGCTTCGCCCAGGGATCACCCAAGAAAGCAATGAAATGCTTATCTTTGAGAAAAGGGGGACCCACAAGAAATATGATTATGAATGCTTAAAAAGGTTAGTTGGAGGATAGGAGGTCTCATCACGAGTCGGCCTATCATGTTCATGGATATCTAGCAGTATGACATTAACATCATCTGGTCACCAAGCCAGGGTAATGGCTCTCAGTTGCATGGATGAGAGAAAGGGGGTCTCATCACGAGCCAGCCCTCTCATTTCCGCTAGGTATTTGTGGGTGACATTGTCATTATTTGGACACCACGCCAGGGCAGTGGCCTTCAACTTGTCCTTAAATTTATGAAAGAAACAAAGAATGGAAAAATAATGGGATTGGAAAAATTGCATTGCAAACGAAGATACCACATACCCTCTACAAAGGCACCCATGAATGAGACACTACAACCCCTTGTATGTCATGAACCCCATGCCCATTGAGTCTTGACCCTTAACAACTTCACCCACTTTACATGGCTTAGAGAGGGATCTCTTGGAAACTCTCCTTGACCTAGGGAAAGATCTACCCAATAGGGCACCTCGTCAACCCTCCCATATTCAAGCTTGACAAGTCACATAATGTCTTTGAGCACTTAATTGTTTGACATGGTAATCTTTGATGCACATGCTTAGGTGGCTCATTTATTGATTTGATTTACTTATCATGATGTTATGACTTGAGATCCTTGGAGGGTGTGCTTACTTGTCTTTGTAGGACCTAGTTGGTGGACAGTTTTGGAGGAACAAGCCTAGCTTGGGCTTCCATGGGGCTTGAAGCCCATAGGTGGATGCCAAGGGTCCACATATCGAATGAGAGAGATGAAATCTCGAAGGCCTAGAAGATGACTTGGACGACATAACCTAGCCCCCACATGCCAAACGTTTTTCCTAGGAGAGGCAAAACGTCACCTTTAGAGGTATGACATCACCTAGGGGGGTTAGGGTTTGGTGGTGAGGTTGATATGCATTGGCACAAGGACGTTTTGAGGAGGTTGAGGTTTTGACCATGAAGGAAGTGACTTGGATGCTTGACATGTGGCTCTGGGAAGCCTTCCAAGTTCCTACACTCCTCCATCCACAACGATTTGCTCCTAGTGCCAAAACGTCCCCTAAAGGGGCGACGTCTTTCTAAATTAGGGTTTCTTTTGTTTTAAAGTAAAATTTAAGTGAATTGTTTAATATTATTTTGTAAAAGGGGCAAGATTAGGGTTGTTGACCCCTAGTCTTGTGGTTTACCCTAATATTATGTGGACAAACTATTGTGGAGATATTTTGTATAAATAAGAGATCATAAGATCTCATTTTAACACAACTCTCCCATCTTGAAGAAGTACTTGGACTGAAATTTTCGCTCTCTTTGGCTAGTTCTCTCTCTTGCGCTCTTGTTTATGGCTATTTCTTGGATTATTGGTTGATGGAAGTGATGTGCTAGCCTTGGAAGGCTTTTCTCTAGCTTTTATGGTGGTTTGTCTTAGCTTTTTCCTTGAATTGGTAAGCTTTTTCTACATTGTGCTATCATTTGTTGCTCAAGTCAAGGTTAATTTGCTAGAGCTAGGTGGGAAGTATAAGGGCATACACCCCCACCATAGTCTCTATCATTTTATGCTTATATGCTATTGGTTTAACAAGGGTTTTCTAAGAGAAGTATAAGGGCATACACCCTCTTAGCTTAAACCCTAGCTAGAGATACTTGCCTTGGGGAGTAAGAGGATTTACACCCCCAAGGAGGTAGTATCTCTAGCTCTTTCTTTGCTTGACTTCATTAACCCATTGTTTAAGCCACTAGTCATTTACTTGTTGTATTGGAGAAATAAATTGTTGTCTTGGTAAACGTGAAATTTTCAAGTTATAAGATTACCTCTTTGGGAAAGTATTCCTTGATCCTTTGACTCCCTTGTCTCATTGAGGCGTCCTCTTTCAACCACAATTTCTTGCTGCTGTAGTAAAACTAACCTACAGCCATTAGGGTTGCTCTAACCCTAGCCTACTAACCCTAAATAGCTCCTAAACTAACCCTAGACTAGGCCTAAAAATCTGCCCTAACCTTCTACTAACCTAGGTGCACTTATTGAGTTAACTAGGGGCTGATATGACTGGATAAGTTTTCTGCAATAAGTCTTGGTTTGCTACAGCCATAAGGCTGGTAAATTCACTGCAGATACCCTAACCTAAAGTCACTCATAACGTGTGTTTTCACCATCAAAAGTTGCTAAGAATTTGCCAATTTATTCTACTTGCTTTAATACAACTTTTGAGTGGTTTCTTTGCAAGTTTTAGTGGCTGAATTCACTGCTGTCATAACAAGTTTACTACAGCCATAAGGCTGCAAAATACTTCTGCATACATCTTTTATGACAGCTATAATCAATTGCTAAAGTCTCATGCTATAGATCGTGAAACTCTCTAGTGATTATCTACTTTGTTTCAAGCATATTTCATTTGACTTTGAGCAATCTTTCTAGCAGCTTTAGTACTTGTTTTACTGCTGATATATACTGACATTTATTGCTACAAATCAGGGACAGCAAGCCTAGCTTGCTGATCCAACTAACATATTATACTACATAGTGTTTTTCCTTATGTCTCGGGCAGGTACCAACTTCTCGGCAATTCATCCAAGGCTTTGGCAACCTCAAAACAACCTAAGACTCATTATCACCCTTCTTTTTCCATCTAGAATATTGACCTTTGGGGGCTTCACTCTTTCCTTTTCTGTTTTCTCCTTCCATTCCCCCTAGAGTCACCGGGATCGCATCCCTAGAGTGACCTACTCACCCTTCAAGCGTGGGACCTATATCGAGGTGACATTGGGTATAATGTCCTTAAGTTGTCACCACTTGGTGGTTGGGTCAGGCTTTGCCCAACCTACAACTCGTGCAATAACAAGCCGATAGGAAAATAATAAAGTGGAAATATAATTTCCAGGAAGAGAAGTTGGCCCCAGCCAAGTGACTGACCTAGTATAAATAAAGGTGACACCTTGCTCATTTGATAACACACACACACACACACACTCATCTCATCATCTCAGAAAAGAAGGAAAAGGAGGCACAAGTCTGAGGCAACCCTAGGAGACGTAGCAATTGGGGTTCTTGGTGGTTTCTCTTATGCGCTACCTCTAGATGAGTTGTGCTAGGATTGTGAGGTGACTCAGTTCTCTACCCTTGCTAGGGTTTGACAAGAAGAAGAGATAAGTACTTGTTATCAGGGTTTCTTCATTGTTGGTTTTGCTCTTGTAATTAGAGCTTTTTCATGGTTGCATTGTATTATCAAAAATATTCTCTCTAAGAAAATTTGGTTGGGTTTTTCCCTGAGTTTGGGGTTTTCCCAGGATAAATCTTTCTGTCTTCTTATGCTTGTCTATCTGCATCTAGATCCGGCTTATATTTTTAGTACATGATTGTTGAATGTTAAAAGAAGATCAAAATACTCTAGTAAATCTATTGCTACTAAAAATGTAAGAAAATCTAACAATCCATTGGAGGCAGGGTATGGTGTTTGGGGCTTTGAAACCATGTTTGGAGACAACTTAGAATATCTTGGTGGCGTTGCTTGTGGAAAAGCTCAGCGTTGAAGAGCCTTTGGAAGCTGGATAATGCATCAAAGCCCCCTATTCCCTTCATTTGAGGAAATTGGTCATCTTTCAGGGCTCATGCCCCAGATCTTGTACATGTGGCATGAATGCCCCCAAGTTGCATTATTTAGGATTATTTAATTGTCAAAGAGGGCCTTTTGCCCCTCCATAGGCTAGAATAGGGGATTTTGGCTTAAAAAATTGATATTTTATTTTGAGGGAAGTTGAGCATTGTTAGAATAATAGGTGTGCTCATTTCACCATAGACAATATAGCAATATTGTCACCCAACCATAGGCACAAAGGCCACCCCCGACCGAGCACCTTAAGCTTGACAGACAGAACAATTTCGGAAGCAAACCCTACAACCAATAGCCAACCAAGGTAGCGTTCCTCTCTCCAAAGCTAGCGCACCAAGCATAAAGTCCAAACCATAACTAGGCAAAAATTACAACCATAACCAAAGACCAAGTCACCACTACAACAACCGCAACTCTCCTCTAGTCATGCACACCACTTGTCCTTATGCAGTTGTGAAAGTGAGTGTGACAAATGAGCTCTAGCGCCCTCTTATTTATAGTCCTCCAGGTGACCTAACTGGGCCAACTTCTACTTCTGGAGGATAATAATTTAATATAAATTATCTTGAGCCGACTTGTCTTCTAAGGTTATTTCCTAATCTTCTAGGATTTCTCTTGCTTCCCAAATTATTCTAGACTCGTCAAAGGTTACACGTAGAGGTTAATACCTCCCGCAGCTACCATAATATCAACAGTCCCTCCTAGCTAGGGAGGTATTAAAGGCAATGGTCTTGAGCACAAGCAGACCATTCACCAAGTAGCATCATCATAGCCACATAGGCTATCTCATGATCAAATCACGAGCACCATCATCACTATCCAACTAGATAGTCTCTATGAAAATTAAAACAATGCCATCTAATAGAACACAACTGTGTCTATTCATAGTAGTATACAACTACCATCCAGTGGTACACAACCACTCCTAGCAGCACACGACTACTAACCAGTGACACATAGTCACTACCAGTGGATCACATCCACCACAGTAGCATACAACTATTTTCCAGAGACATGCAATGTCCACAACAATCATATCATCTGATATCAACAATGTCATGATACGAACTGAATCATCTGGGCCACTCTTCCACCCACATCTGTGAGATCTGGAAGAGCATCTGCCCTCAAAAAGTTAAACATTAGCCATAAGTTGTCTAGACTATTCTTCTCAAGCATAGAAGAATAATTGTCCCTCAATTCTGAACCTGGACCATTCGACTTAACTGGGCCATTCTTTCGACACAATTCACAGTGCAACCTGAAGAGAATGAGTCTTCCCTAGGGAATGACTGTCCCTAATTGTTGAACTTGGACATTTCAACCTAGCTGGGTCATTCTTCTGGCACGATTCACAGTGCAACCTGGAGAGAATAAGTCTGCCCTAGGGAATCATTGTCCTGCATCAACCTCCTACATCGAACCATTCTTCGAAATTGCTCACAATTGTGAACTTCGAAAGAAGACTTCCCTGAGAGGCGGACCATTCTGCTTGACCTCTTCTCAGAGTGACTGCCAAGGAGAATGATTCTCCTAGACCATTCCCCCACATTGGCCACAAGGGGAATCGTTGTCTATGGTACATCAGCAACATGTCGGACCATGTCTGTCCGTTCTGGACCATTTTCCGAATTGGAAAATGACTGTCCATCAAAAAACTTGGACCACTTTCCGGACTGGAAAGTGACTGCCCAACTTGGACCATTTTCCAAACTGGAAAATGACTGTCCATCAAGAATCTTGGACCACTTTCCAAACTGGAAGTGACTGGCCAACCTGGACCATTTTCCAAACTGGAAAATGACTGTCCATATATCAATAACATATCAGTGCTCCCTCCCAA
>SNQJ01S0018228.1:134312-156129 GCA_010110895.2 Picea sitchensis
GCTAGGCTAGGGCGCACTAGGTTATCTCGGAATTAGGTCAAGCGCTTCACTTAAGGTGCCTCAACACGAGGGTTAGGGTTTCATTGCTACAGCAAAACGTCGACTCCAACTACAACTGCAACTGAGCAAATCCTCCCAATCTACCTTCCAGTGGTTAGATTGTCCGAATATAGTGTAGGCCCATAACCTGTTAGAATAATAGGTGTGCTCGTTTCACCGTAGACAATATAGCAATATTGTCACCCAACCATAGGCACAAAGGCCACCCCCGAGCACCTTAACCTTGATAGTTAGAATAATTCTGAAAGAAAACCCTAAAACCAATAGCCAACCATGGTAGCGTACCTCTCTCCAAAGCTAGCGTACCAAGCAGAAAGTTGAAACCATAACCAGGCAGAAAGTCTAACCATAACCAAAGACCAAGTCACCACTGCAACAGCTGCAGCTCTCCTCTAGTCATGTGCACCACCTGTCCTTATGAAATTGTGAGAGTGAGTGTGACAAATGAGCTCTAGCACCCTCTTATTTATAGTCCTCCAGGGTACCTAACTGAGCCGACTTCTACTTTTGGAGGATAATAATTTAATATAAATTATTATCTTGAGTCGACTTGTCTTCTAAGGTTATTTCATAATCTTCTAGGGTTTCTCTTGCTTTCCGAAATATTCTAGACTCATCAAAGGTTACACGTAGAGGTTAATACCTCCCGCAGCTACCGTAATATCAACAAGCACCTCCTCTATAAATAGAGGTGCACTTCCTCTCATTTGAACACAATAACTTAAGGGAGAAATCCCTTAGGAGGTCTGAAATTTTGTTGGAGCATCTTTGCCTTAAAGCACATTTTTTTGCAAAATTGGTCGAGTGGATGCTTTTCTTGTTTTGGTGGATATTTCGTGGAAAACTTGATCTAGTAAGTGGTCTTTCCAAATAATTATGTTTGTTCATGGTATTTAAGTGAATTATCTATCAAAGGGGTGATAAGTTGCATGAATAATCTTGCTAGAAACCCTAAGGAAGGATTGAGAGTGGTCATCCCCTTCCCTTGTCTTATCCATCTTAATTTGTTGAAGCATACAAGGTCAAGATTAGGGATAGTGAGGGGACATCCCCCTAATCTTGTCTTTGAGGTTGAAATCTAGGGTTTGTGAGTGGATAAACTTTAGGATTTGACCTGGTTCCACTTGATCTTGTCCTAGAAGCTCTTGAAGAAATAGGACGACACCTAGGGTTTATGAGGGGATAAACTTTGGGTTTGCTTTCCTAGAAGGTTGACCTAGGCTTATGAGGGGATAATCCTAGGATAGACCTTCAAGTCTTCTTTTTCCCTTGGCCTCCACTGAAATTGCTACATTGACTCCATATGCCCAATGAAAAGACATTGACCTCCAACCACTTTCTTCTATACCCTAAAGCTTACCAAAATCCGCCTTGCTTGGACTCACTCCCCACATCATCTTGAGTTGCATTGCCCTAAGTCCTAGCAATCTCAAACCAAGGAAACCCCCTCGAGCCAAAGGATAGATGGCCTGAAGTGAAAGATGGATTGGTGAGGTGATAGTGGCCTCCCTCTTGGTTACACCGGATCGCACTTCAGCTTCCAGACTTTATCTCTATAAGTGCAAGTTTGTGTGATAACAAAGTTGACAGACAAAATCCTTGTTTCCGATTCTAGATCAATGAGGACCCAAGGGGTCTTACTTGTTCTAGATCTCATGCCAACAATCAAGCAGGTTTAACAACTAATTGCCTCTTCTAAACAAGCAACACATTGCACAATCCAAATCTTCTTCTAGCTCCTCTTCTAGACAGTCTCCCATTCGGAGTTTACTCCATTTGGCCTTGGATATTAGACGAGCTAGCTCTAGTGGACCCTAATACTCTTGCATTATTTGTATTCTAGATTCAAGATCCACATACAGTTTTCTTCTAGATTTTCTCTCTGCTATCAATGTTCCATCTTCAAGTCTTATCATAGATCAGTGTTTTACATTTTGCGTCTTGTTTTCTCTGGAGCAGGTAGCTACCCAAGCCAAAGTATTGTTGGCAGAGCATTTTGGTGTCAAAAGAGCAAACACTTATTCCCAACGATTGCTTGAGCAGGATGGGCAAGAATGGTGGCTACAATTTAATCTTGGCTATTCCAAATTTGAGGATCTTCACAGATGTCCCAATTCATGCTGCCAGCTTCGTAAGGCTCCCCCGGAATTTCAGGATTGGTCTTCTCTTCAAAATTCCTTCTTACTTTTCTTTGATGGCGCGGCTAAAGGTAATCCCGGCGAGGCATGTGCAGGAGGGGTTATTCTCAGTCCAGGGAAATTATCGAATCAACCTATGAATGGAGTCTCAACACACTTACTAATAATAGGGCGGAAGCCTATGCCCTATTTTAGGGACTCAAGGTGGCTACGAGTTTGTAGATTAAGCAGATTAAAGTCCTAGGTGACTCTCGATTTATCATTACACATATGGTTTCAGGAACCTCTCCCTTTGACATTCACCTCACAGCCATCATTGCCAGGATTAGAATGCTTTGTAAGAAGTTTGAATCTATGGAGTGGTTTCACGTTCTCCATAAATTTAATGGACTAGCATACGAAAGGGCCAATAGAGCTTCTCAGCGCCTGGCAGGAGTTCTATTCAACAATTCATCACGGTATGATCATGCCATTCCTTGACTTCATGGGTTTCTCTCCCCTCATTCCATATAATTACAAAAATCAAAATGGGGGGGTTCTTTATAATATCTTGGAATTATGAACATGCGCCCTTCAACACGTCACCCCCATCATTGTTACAAATGGAGACTCACATCAAGATCTTGGCCTTCATTGCCAGGTCAGCACAGATACAGTCGGTGGTTATTTCTTGCATGGCCCATCTTCCCAGGATGGCATATGATTGCGACGAACGTGGTTTGTGACGCAGTGGTGGGATACTTTTCCCTTCTCCCTCGCTCATGGATATTCACAGTTCTGGTTGACTGCTTGATCCTTTGTCTCAGCGGTCTGTTTTCCCTTGGGCCTCCTCTCCCGGCAGGCTAGGTTTTAACTTTTTTCAATTTGCGCTCAGGGGTGCTGGTTTCTGAGGCTTCGTCCCCCTTCGAGGCTCTCTGTGGTTTACAAATCTCCCTCTGGTCAGTCCAATTGGTGTTTGGCTCCGCTACCATGGATTCTAGGGAACTATTGGAATTCCATCTCTCACTAAAGCATCTGGAAGCTTCAATCACAACTCTGTGAACCTCCTTTCGTCAGCACAAGAAAGCATCTAGCAAGCAAGAGACTAGTAGATAGTTTAAATATGACATGATCATGGAAATTCTTCGCCAGCAAAGCCAGTGACTAGGAGTGTTGGAAGCAGCTCTCGCTGTCATTTATCGGGACCATGGAAAGCCACCTATTGCCAAGGCTACAGCTTCTCTGTCTTCTCTGCCACCTGGCCCCTGATGGCTTCAGCTTCAATTGGCCCCTCCTGGCAGCTCCGTCAACCATCGGCAGTCTGAAGGTATGAATAATTTCATGGTGCAACCCAGGGGAAGCCTCTCAACAACAGTACTTCTGTCAAACTCTCGCTAGTTGTTGAAATCTTACTCTCAGTATGGCTTATGCAGTCTCTTAATGTTAATTATAGCTTATGTAGCTTCTTATGTTACTTATGGACAGTGTGTTCAGAACTCTCTAGTTTTTTGTATCTTTTTGAAGGCCATTGGCTTTGGGCAGTTATAGTAAATCTGTATGTAATTTCTGTACATCCCTCCAATGGCGGGCAGCCTTTTCTGTAATACCTCACTGTGAGCTTCGGCTACAGTTTTTTTTATTAATAAAATTTCCCAGTGTTTGTGAAAAAAAAGAAAAAGATTATTGTAACTCTTTGTTCCATGTCGTAACTCTTTTTTCCATGAAGTAATCTATGATGTATTTCTCAAAAAAATAGAAACACTAAAATCAGAATTAAAAAAAACGCTAACAGATGCTAAAATAAATAAGAAAAAAAGCAAGAGAGAGACAGTTTGACCAAAAATACATGTGGTTTGGAGATTAGTGCTGAGCCTTCTTAATACCTCTGCTGAGTCTTCTTCATCCCAGCTGTCAATTAAACTTTCAAGAACATAAGGGGCATCGAGCATATCCTGAGAATATTCTCCCAACATCCAAACCAGTGCAGCTTTAGCCTTGGGTTCTGGAACATTTCTGCTGCTAACATTCCCAACAACTGCAATACAGTCATGACTCCACTGTGGATACTTCCTTAGAAGGTCTTTCACAAGAACCTACATTTAAGGTCAAACAAGAATTCAAAAATGATGTCAAATGAAACCACTTTTAAATTACCACACAGGCTATCCTGAGGAGAGCTATCAAAGTACTTGAATTTTACAAAATCTTTAGAATATTTCTTGTGTGCGACAAACATAACAGTGCTCTGACATAAAGTACTGAATAGAACAAACCATAATGCTGTCTACTGACCAGAGTTTCTGCAGTGATATAATCCTTTTCCATCTCTAGGAACTGAAGAAGGCGGTCAACAATAGCATTGACATCATACTGCTGCAATGCAATTTTTCCAACTGCTCGGACAGACTCTCTTGCAATGGCCACGTCAACATTTGCAGCATATTCACTGAGTTCCGTCACTAAAAATCAAGCAAACAATTTAGAGCAGCCCCACAATTAAAGAGAAAAAGAATCAATGTAGAGATTTTAGGTGAACTTGAAGCTACAATGCTAGTTACAACAGTCGAGTCGTTACCAATATCATATGTATTACTCTCATTTGCCACAGCTGTAAGCATCTCAAGCTTCAATTTCTTCACATATGAAGGGTCACTGTAGCGACAATAAAAATGTTTATAATCTGATGAAAACAGTATTGGAGCACGTGTCACCAAGAGATGTAGATGGCTCAAGACTGCATATGACTGTTCTGAGCTTCCTGAACTCACCAAAGTGAGCAAAGGAGCCTTGATTCGTTCATATACCTTGATAAGGAAAAACACAGTCAGTATATGCATCACAAAACACCCAAATATTATTCATCTCTCGCTTATTTGTAGGAGCACCATCCAAATAAAAAATTACAACTCAATGAGATCTGCTAGGTTATAGTAAGGCAGAAAAGAGAGTTTAACATAAACATATCAAGAAGAAATGGAAATAGTACCCCTTGCATTGGATGAAAGCAAGAATGATGTAATGATACTTATTAATATAGTTACTAAGAAATTCTATACATCTGTTAGTGCCAACAAAAGTTGTGTACACCGTGCTTGCCTTTGAAGATTGTAAGACTCCTGCCCAATCTGCATCTGAATATCCGTTAAACCTGAAATTTCCATTCTTTTTCAAAAGCAATTCCAAAATGCAAAGTACCTTTGTGATATATATATATATCAGCAAACTCTTTGTTGCATTGGAATGCACCATCCTGGGATAATTCAAAAATCTTGACAACAAACCAACCAGAAAATTTTATATCTGGTACGGTTGTTGTAAGATAAATCAAACTCCCTAACAGTTGACAATACATTGTTGCATCTACAACTTCTGTTTTATCACTTTTAGAAAGTTTCATTTCTATCTTCATTGGTGTCTCGCTGGGATTGCAATTTTCCATTTTGAACATGTTAAGCAACTTTGATGCATTACTTTTCTTGTGATACAGATATTTTGTCTTTTTACTGCCAAACTTTTGTTCCTTAACAATAATGTAATAAAGCTTTGCAAAGGTTACCTTTTTCTTCATCAATCAACCTGGCATTGTTACCTGTGATTGTCAAGTCATCAACATAAGCTACCAACATTTGCTTTAATATCAAAATTGGGATCTGAATTACTTCTTTTAAAATTGTTATATCTGAGATATTAATCATTCTTTTCATACCATGTTTGAGGGACTTGCATCAAGTATACAATACTTTCACCAGCCTGCATACTAACATTTCCTTTCCTTTGACAAAAGCTTGTGGCTGCTCCATATAAACTTCCTCTTGCAAATATACATTCAGAACACACGTTTAACATCCATTTGGTAGGCTAGCCACCCGAACTGTGCTGTAATGACCCACAATAATCTTATAGCAATCTACTTCGCTATGGGAGAAAAAGTCTCTTCATAGTATATACCTTCTTGTGTGAATCCTTTTGTGCTAAGCCTGACTTTGTAGTTGTACATATCCATTGAACCCTCTATCTTGAACTTCATTCAATACACTCATGCACAACCTCTTGGCCTTTCATCTGGTGCCAACTCTACTAACTTTCAAATCTTATTTTTCATCCACAACCATATATCTCTATCCACACCCACCTTTAATTAGCCTCTTCAAAGAAGTAGGATCATGAGAATTAGCCACTAAACTCGTCAAAGCAAGATTGACTTGATAAGGTGATATGGACCTTGTTTTGACCTCTTAATGATGCATCTCATTTGATTCACATTTGGAATTGTTTTACAAAACCACTTGTTAGGATATTTAGACACTTAGGAATTAGTTAAGATCAACTTGGTCTAATGTATCTTTAAATAAAAGTGTGTTTCTTTAGTATGCATTCGTATGCATTTGTAGTTATGTAATCTGACGGTCACGATATGTTCTAGACATAAAGCGATCCAACGGTTCATATTCTCCTCGATACCAACGGCTATATTGATTCCTGGCTTAACACCTAATTGGTCCATGATCTTTATTTAAAGAGAAAGGAGGGTCATTTGTTGAAGATCAATTGTGAGAAACTCTTCTAGACGATTTTTATTTGCATTAATATATTGCCTCAAGTGCCCGCATTGGTTGCGATCATGCATTGTTTCCCTCTTTGAGGGATTTAACCACGTAATACACTGTTGTACTAATCTTTGATCTGGTTGAGTGAGCAATTTCTTAAGGTGTTCATACTATGTGGAAATACACTGTTTTGTCGAACATGGTATAACAGCCTGTATGACAACCCACTCCCATTGTTGATCGAGATCCTCAACCTGTGTCGCTGCAAGCATCAAAATATTTTTGGGTTCTGCTATCTCTGTGCATTTATGAGTTGAATGGACTATTCTGTTAGCTTTTATAGCTCGGGAGGTTCTCCGCATGTTTGTCTTGTATGCGGAAGTAACCTTATATTTGCACTATTAGACACTTGACTTTGTAATGGGTTTTTATAAGTTTTGATAAAGTGGTTCTTTTATTAAAGTGACTTTTTAATAAAGTGTACCTTCTAATATTAAAGTGACTTTATTTCATAAAGTGCACTTATGTTAGAAAGTGAAATTGTACTTTAATATTTTAAGTGATTTATTTTGGATTTAGGGATGGGGAAGGTGAAAAGACACTTGGAAAGTGAAAGGTCAAATTCGAATTATAAGAAAATGCATTGGGTAGTGTGCAAGACACAACAATGAGAAGAAGAGATTGAGAGATTTCCGAGAGAGCTTGAGAGAGGAAAGGGCAATAAGCTAGGCGCATTTCCCAAGAGAGCTTGGGCACATTTCCCAAGGAAATTTTCTGTTTTGAAGTTATTGATATTTATTGTTTTGTGGGAGGTAGGAGGGCACAGTTTTCAAGGCAGTTTGTGGGCACGAAAATCGAGGTTGTTTTCAGCATTCCTTGTTGCGGAAAGGAGTTGTACAGATAATGTCGTACAGAAGATTGTGGGCACAGATTTCGAGGAGTTATTTTCTAGGTGGGTCATACAGCAGTACGGATTTGGCAGGTTTTCCAAGGCAGAAAGTTTGAAGGGACTGTTTGGGTGTTGAAAGTGGTTTTCTCTTGGTTGTAAATGTAATCTTGCTGCTGATATAACTTTCCTGAAGCTAATAAAATCTCTCTCTTTGGGTTTCCCCACATTGGGGTTTTCCCTAGCTGGTTGCCTAAATTTCTAAGTTTTACTTGGATTTGTAATTGTTGTTCATTGTGTTTATTCMGCTGCAAAAGTGCTTGGCAATGTGTATTTCTGCGCATAATATTTTCTGAATGTGGGTTTATACATTTCAAAGTTCATAGATGACAGATATCTCTAGGTTGCTAAGTGTATGACAGAATTTAGTGAAGTGTATGACAGAATTTAGTGCACGCTGATTTTATCATTAAATTTCTACATATTCCACTGCATTCAATTGGAAACGCTTTTCGTTTCACCCAAAAAGGTTTTTGTTTGCCTAAGATACAACTATTTTTCTCAGATCTGGAAGCATAAACTTTAAAGTTTCATCATGTCTTTTAAAAAAAATTACTAAGTTAATATTTTGGTTTTTTTGTTTATATTCCTAGTTTTCTACTCTTTATGGTCTACGTATGCTATTTGTCATCCACTCTATGCAATCTCAGAATATCAAAAACAAAGCGAAAAGTGTTCTCTTTTCTACGTATGTTCTTTGCTCTACACTTCATGTGAACTCAACAAATCAGAAACAGAGACAAAACTTGCATTGTTGGGCTAGCTAACCGAGATCTAACCCCATTCTTGTTAAGTTTCAAATTTTCTTTTTGAAATCTCGCTTGTTTTTGTGTGCAGTCGTGTTGAAGTTTTTTGCAAGCAAAAATAAGGGTTTTGGGGGTAAACATACACTTCAAGGAAAATAGTAAAAAACAAAAGCCCCCCTCCTGTTAGGATATTTAGACACTTAGGATTTAATTAAGATCTACTTGGTCTAATGTGTCATTGGGTAAAAGTGTGTTTCTTAGTGCGTTTCCTTAGTATGCATTAGTATGCATTTGTAGTTAGGAATTCCAATGGTCATGATATGTTCTCGACATAGAGTGATCCGAAGGTTCATATTCTCTTCGATCTTAACGACTACATTGGTCCATGGCTTAACACTCGATTAGTCCATGATCTCTATTTAAAGAGCATGGACGGTCATTTGCCAATGATCGATTGTGAGAAACTCTCTTATAAAATCTCTCTGTAATCTTTTTCTTTTGCATTAATAAATTCCTCCGAGTGGTCGCATTGGTTGGGGTCGTGGATGTTTCCCTGTCGGGGTTTTACCACGTCAAAATATCGGTGTGTTGATCTTTGATCTAGTTGTTTGAGTGGTTACTGGAGGTGTTTGTCCTATGTTGGAATACCTTTGTTGTCGAACATGGTATCAGAGCCTGTTTGAAGACCCGCTCTCGTTGTAGATCAAGATCATGAAGCCAAGTTGTCTCATCTCTAGTTTATGCCATTTCCATACATTTTTGGGCTCAGAGGATTGTTCCATTGCGTCTAAAATGCTCATTTCAGTCGGGAATACATTTTCGTTTCACTCGAAAAAGGCTTTTGTTTGCCCAAGATACGACCATTTCAGTCAGATCCAGAGGTATAAAGCCTGAATATGCCATTTTTTAAATTTTTGCAGAGTATTATTTCGGTTTTATTTCGATCTTTTGTTTTTTGTTTCCGAGTTGCTACTCCTTTGGATCTGTGTATGCTCTTTGCCCTACACCCTGTGCGATCTAGGCAAATCAAAAACAGATCGGAAAGGGTGCATTTTCTAGGTAATCTAACCGAGATCTAACCCTTGTTGTCATCGAGAAGAGAAAACGTTTTCTTGTGTGAAAAGAGTTTTTTATGAGCATGCTCTCCAAGGTCGTCTTCCACAACAACACACCCAATCCTCCTTCTAAACAATACAATATGTTTTGCTAGCTCACTTGGTTAAAAGTTGCCTTATTAAGTAAGAGGTCTTGAGTTCAAGTCTCTTTTTGTTACTTTTTTTGAAAAAGTTCATGCATCCATTGTAAAGTGTATTTCACTTCATGTATAAAAGTGAACCACTATAAGTAGCTTTAATATTTTATTTTAAAGTTATTTATTTTACATGCAACTTTCTTTTATAAAGTAACTTCATTGTAAAAGTGATATTCGCTTCTTTTTATAAAAGTGGGTTACTTCATAAAGCAACTTGTTTGTAAAAGTGAGGTTATTTGGAGAGGTATCACCACATGGACCAACTTCTACTTACCACGTGGCTCTTTGGTTACTGTTTATGTTTTTTTTCAAAAGCGCATAACTTTCACATCCGAAGTCTATTTTCAGTGCCGTTTTTTTTTTAAACAACCTAATTTTTCAAGATCTTTCCATCCAGATCATCAGTTTCAGTTTTTAAATCCATATTATCAGCACATTTAATCTGGCTTTTTCAAGTGATTTTTTGCTTACCAACACCAACTACTTCCAATGAAAACCTCAGATGGAGGATTTATTAAGAAGTAAAGGCATGTACCGGATTACCTTGGGAAAGGAAAAAGAACCCACTGATGATGAAAAGAAAGTCAAATGGGCTAATACGAATGACGAAGCACGTGGACTAATCGGAATGTCCATCTCTCCTGATTTAAGGTTCCTCCTTCAAGAAATTGATGACCCGGATGAAGCTTGGGAAAAGCTTGAATCTGTGTTTGGTAAACATAATATTATTTGAGCACATCGGTTAGAAAATCAGATATTGACTTTAAGTCCAAATGATTTTTCTTGCTTTGAAGACTATCTGTCTAAGTTTAAAACACTTAGAATTTTATGTGAAGAGTGTAACATAAAGCTGGAGGAAGAGCGTTGCATCTATATGATTCTTTCTAAGCTAGGTAGTGCATATTTTGTGTTTGTATCTACCTTTTATGCCATGAGAGAGGCTCTAGGGAAAGCTTATCAAAAACCCACTCTTGAGTCCTATTGTGATGCTTTGATTAGAGAGCAAGATAAGCTTGTACAATTTGGAGTGATCAGCACTGCAGGTACCTCCAACAAAGCCTTAGTAGCCCAGGAAAAAGATAAACCCAAGAATCCCAAGAAACAACATCCTCGCCACAACAAAAAGAAAAAAAAGGGTCCCAAACCCACTCAGACAGCTTCAGCTCCTAATGGTGACAAAGGAGCAAAATCTAAAAATAAGAAGACTGGCATACATTGCAACTTTTGTGGGAAAGATGGTCATGATGAGTCCAAATGTTTCAAGAAGATGGCAGCTTTAGAAGCAGCGATGAAGAAGCACAACATCAATATTGATTCTACTTCTTCTCATGGACATGCACTTTCTGCTTTTGGTTTCTCCTTCAATGCAACTTCTACTTCTTCTTTTGATGAGTGGCTTATTGATTATGGAGCATCTTATCATATGGCTAAGGAGAAAGCCATATTTTCTGCTCTAAATGAATGTAACACCAAGAAAATATTTGTTGGTGATGATAGATCTCTTGGTGTTGTAGGATCTGGAACAGTTCAGGTAGATAATGGTCATTTCAATGATGCATTATATGTTCCAAGTCTTTCCTATAACCTTCTATCAGTATATCAAATCACTCATTCAGGTGAAGGTAAAACCGTAGAGTTTTCACCTCACCAAGTTGTAATCAAGGATCTAAAAGATCCTCAGCATGTTCTTGCAACTGGAATTTTTGATGATATTACCAGGTTGTACAAGTTTGACAACTTTGGGTCATCATCTTTTCCATCAGTTTTTGTTGCTCATAGCGATAACTTGAGCAAAGTTTGGCATGGGCGGTTTGGTCATCTAAACTATCGCTCATTACAGCAACTATGTAATCAACAGATGGTGACTCGTCTTCTCTTGTTTCATGCAGAGATGGTATTTGTGTTGGTTGTGTTCTCGACAAACATCATTGGGACAGTTTTGACAAACGTGCCACTTGGCACGCCTTGGGCCTGTTGTCGTCCTTATACACACCTGGGAGACGTGGAAGAAATCTTCAATCCACTCGGTGTGTCCTTGGGGGCAAGTGAGAGTTAAGGTGTTGTCACCTAATCCTCAACTCCTCCGTCTAGGCTAACTCCTAGCGAAGCCAAGGGGGTAGTCCCTAACAAATATACTAAGGCTTGAACTAAACTAAGTACAAGAAATAAATCTAAGAGTTTATTCTTTCAACAATCAACCATAAATTGATAATACACAAACCAATTATTCACCACGATATAAACATTAAGCATGTACTTGCATAAAGGATACTTAGACACAATTGTTAGATGCAAGTAAAATCAAATTGCTTCAAGTAAATAACTGAAAAGTAAATGAAGCATATGGCTTTGCAGAGTGTGTAATATGAGACCAGTGCCTTAAACGTAATCGTGGGCAATGTAGTTCGTGTGTTTTATTAAGGTAAATTGATGTTGAGTTAATGAGAGTGTTTGGCCTCCTTGGAGGTTAGCTCTTTGTTTGGAAACTTGAGGAGAGTTTACCAAAACCCAATAGTCTCACCAGTTAACTCACTCAAAGTGTTGGATGTCCAAAACGGGTGGGAAGCCAAGTCCCGAGAGGGCCCGCCTTACTTCGGAGGTCACTTTAAGAAGTTTTCTCGTGCATTAAGCTAACTACTTTAGAGATTTCCCTAATTAATCTATCACCACTGACCAGCTCAATGTGTATGAACTTACTCCTAGCAGATCGAGACTAGCTCACAACTGGAAGGGTCAGGAACCGCACTGAGAGCTGAAGGGAAATGTTTATTTTAAACAAGAAATAAAATTGCGGAAATTGAAATGTTGTCTAATTACTAATCCGCGCTGACCAGGCCTCTTGCGAGGAGCTGAGGGGATGGTTTATTTGTCAACTTTGAAATTGCAAGACTGAAAAGCAAACTAAACTAACAATTAAAAAATTCTTTGCCGAAATAAAACTAATATATGTGTTATGGTTAGGTTGATTGATTGATTCCTTTAACTTATGTTGAAACAAGGAAATGCAAGAAACCAAAAGTAAGCACACCACCACACCACCAATCCCCCTAAAGGGGAAGACGAAACTAGGCACTATGAGGCCCGCTTTTATTGCTTTCTATTACAATGATCTCTTCTCTGTAAGAGATTTGAATATTCCTTATAGAATGGATCAAGAAAATAAACTAAAGCCTAAAACAAACGCTCTACTTTTTATTAGGTGACCTGTGATCTTGAGCAAAAAGATCATCAAGTGATACAAGGTTTCTTTGAAGAGAAGAGGTTGAAAGCTAGATCTTGAGGCTTGAAAGAGCTTTGAATTGGTCCAAATCTGCTAGAACTTCTCCTTTCTTTTGTAGTGACCTATTTAAAATCAGCAAACGAAGAGGATTATAAACTAACACAAATCAATCTAAATAAATACAAAAGGAAATACTTCCAATCTTTAGAAGTCTTGCAAATTTTATTAAGTAAAAGAAGATGTTTTTTTTTTTAGGGATTTTATGGTTTTTTGAAGAGGCTGAAGGGCTCCCGATTGCTTGAATGCTCCAAACTTGTCCAAATTGGACAAGGTTTCTCCTTGGCTATCCGACAACCTGCAAAAACAGCAAGAAGAATACCCCACAAGATGCCCAAATGTGACTTTGGAACAGCTTAAGGGGTAGATCAAAACTGCTTGAAAAATTCAAACAAATAACTTAAACTAACTAGTGAACAAAACAACAATGAAACTTTGAAATTTTCTGAGTTTAAAATGTTGTTTTAGGACAGCAAAGAAGACACTTTTAAATTTGTCAAATTTCACAATGAAGAATCTTACATAAAGCAACCCCTTACCAGCTTTAGATATGAGAAATTATTAAAAAGCGGATACTTTCACTAAATCTAGTCTTTTGATAAAAATTTGGTTTTTCCTAGATCTAGAAGCCTTGCATGCAAATCAAATAAGTTTAACTTTTAAATTTTATATCAGATATAGTCACATACAAGTATATCAAAAAAAATAAAGGGTAAATAGATATAATTTATGAATGGAAGACACTTCACTTGAGCTTGGAATTCCTCTTGGGCAATGGTGTCGCTTTGGTGAGGTAATTAAAAAATTTGTCCTTTAGATTTCTTGAAGAAAGGGTAGATGCAATGAGCTCCACCAATCCTCCAAGTTGTTGAGATCCTAAAAAGCTTCACAACACTTATACAAACTATCAAATAATTGGTGCTACCTACAAAGGAAACTTCATGGCAAGATTAGTTATAGCAAACACACCATGCACATATAATCTCCAAATATAAGCAAGCAAATAGAATAAGAAAGCAAGCAAGCTTAATGATTCTATCCAAAGAAGCAACAATGTTTTTCCAATAGCCAATATTCAACAATGTAAAGAAGGAACCAAGTTGTGAATTTTCCAGGTCCTATCAGCTGCCTTCTTGGTCTGTCTTTGACCAAGCAAAGGCTCTAAGTTTCTTGCTGTCTTAATTTTAATTTTCTGTTGTTTTATAACAGCCAACAGTCATGTTTAGTTTTTGCTGATTGTTATGGTTGTTGTCTCAGTTTGGGTGCTCTAGCAAGTAGTTTGGGCATAGGAAATTAGTACATGCATACCAAATCACAACAACACACCTAATACATCTTTTTCTGCTGAAATATGGACACATCTAAGAGTAATATCATGCATTTGTAGACACGGTATTTTGGTCAACATGACCACTGGATAAAACCCAGGGAAAACGAGTTTAGATCTAGATGTATATAATGAGGTGAAGCAAATATGGGTTACAGTAAAAACAATACAATGGAACACGATACAATAACAACTCAGAGAAGATATACAAGCTCAAGCTGCCAGAAGCACTCCAGGATGATGCGCCCAGGATGTAGCTGCCGGATCACCTTGACAAGTGATGCCGGAATGGAAGGCCCTCCCACTGAGAATGAAGCTCCTCTTTGCGTCTCACTGCGCAACTAATATCCTTTGAAATATAGTGGCTAGAAACTTCTCCAGGTAGAAAACAGCCTGCTAAAGCCATGAGCCCTCCTCAAATGAAGAATCTCTCCAGTAAATAATAGAAGCAAGCAACTCCAAGCTCTCCTCAAGCAAAGCTAGCGGCCTCCTCCTACAATCTTCATGCCGCCGACCTCTCATCCCTTGGCTCAAGTCTTCCACTCCTCCAACAAAACCAAAACTCCCTCTATGAATCGCCCTCATACATTCCTTTTGCCCCTCTTTAGGCAGAATAGGGTAACCTAAGATTAGATGGTTGAGATCAATCCAAATGAAGGGATGAGATCTCACCAAATAAATCCAACTCAAAACCCACTTTTGGGTTAAGTTCCCTAGAATCTACTCGTAATGCTCCAAAATCACCAAAAAGGTGATTTAATGTTACTTGCCAAAAGTGACAAAATGCACTTTAACCAAAGTAAAAGTACAAATAGACAAAAGTACTAGGTACAAAGTGACTAAACCTTCCACATGTACTTCTGGAGGCTAAAGCACATGGAAGCACTACCAGATTTACAAATCCTCAACGCCCTCTTAAGGGAAGGTGTTTCCTCACCAAATACATCTTGTCTCACAGAAGAGACATGCCTTACAGAGTATAGGCGGCTTGGTGATGATATCTGCAACCTGATCATCTATCAAAATGTACTACAATTTGGCGCCCTCCCTAAGACCGGTCTACCGAGATGAAGTTGTACCTGATCTCAATATGCTTGACCGGTCATGAGGCTCTTTGGATTCTCGGAGAGTTTTATGCAACTCGATTATCCCGCGATTGAATCACGGTGAACCATCTCACATCCAAATACAAACCAAGCTTGACATCTTGACCAAATGGCCTGGCTGGCGTGAGCTGCGCCATATACTCACCTCGGCTAAACTCAAACTTAGCCGACTTACGCTAGGGTGAACCGGAAGTCCGACCCTAGGCGGAAGCAACACCACGAGGTGTTTTTCTGTCGTGACATCACCTTAATCACGAGTCACGTGTATCCAACCAAACTGTCTCCATCTCGTCTGACGTAATCTGGGCCATAGTCCACTGTCCCATCAACGTATCTCAAGACGTGTTTGCCCCAACCATATGAACACTCCTCCGCTCGACCATGTACTGGCTGAGAGTGTTCCCAACAAAACAAATATCCGGTCTAGTGTTAACCAAATACATAAGTGAACCGATCAACAGCGCACGTAAGGCTGTGGCGTCACCAAGTGGCTGTCACAGGCACTAAGCTTCTTCGGTTGGTGATCATGGAATAATAAACATGAGCTGCGGTCCCTCCAATACGAGAAATCGCCCTTTCGGGAATATCTGGCGCATACTTCACCTGCCTGAGAAATATGTGACCATTCTCCTGCCATACCTCCATACCTGGAAAGTAGTGCATCAATCCAATATCCTCATCTCAAACTTCAGTGCAAGTCCCGACTTGCGGTCCGGCTATAAGGATCTCGGCTCCGATGATGAACCGTCATCCACATCTGGTGTAAAGGAATGGCGTGTCCTCACCTCTAATGATGAAATAGAGGTTTGGATCGGCATCGCTCTTCTCGAAGCCATGCGAGCAAATGTCTATCCGTGAGTACCAAGCTCGGGAGCTTGCTTGATACCATAAAGTGCCTTTCTCCGGAGAGGGGCACCGCGTGAATCTCAATCACTCACCTCAAGTGGATTGCTCTAATAGCACCTCCTCCTCAATGAAGCCATTCTGAAATGCGGTTTTAACATCCATCGATGAATGCGTAGCCATCTTCTTGCAATGGCAATGATAGTCGATGGAGATTAATATCCTACTTAAAGCTGGTCTTGACGTCTCATCATGTCGACTCCCTCAATGCGAGAAGCCCTGTGCCACAAAGCAGGCCTTGTGTTTCTCCACGCTACAATCTGCAGCAATCTTAGTCTTGTACAACCACCTAGAAGACACAACTTACTCCCCACTGGCCTCGGAACCACAACCCAAACATCATTCTGCGCTGTGGAATCATGCTCCTCAACCATGGCCTCTAGCCTTACCTGATGATCCACTGCCTGCAGAAATGTCTGTGGCTCAATATCCCCGATAGTAGTCACTAGTGCCAAGTATGCTCTAATCATTTGGTGGCCTCCTGCAATGCGTCGACTCTTGGGCTCCCCATTCTCAATGGCTCGCCGAGGTCTCCACGAGGAAACCATCTCGGTCTCCCTCTTCCACGCGAGTGGTCCAATGGAGAGTAAAGGTCCTCTCTGCAAAGGTAATACCGGGACTAAGCCCCAACACTTTCTGCTTTGATCACGAAAGTGCGATTACCCTATAAAGTCTGGTGCCCCATCTAAATTTGAACATCTTCTTGTCATGACTCACGAAGTTCGTGCATGGTGACCACATCACCCACGAAAATAGTGTGCGACCGAGGCATTGCTCCCTCTGGCCTGGTGGCGACTCATCATCCTCAATGCCGACTCGACTCAGAGGTGTCGAAAGCCTATCCTCCTCAAATCTAACAACTCTGCTCACCACCACTTTCCTAAGTGGCGGAATTTAGATCCGATAGGCTTTTGACACTCACGAGTATCAGCTAGGAATCCCTATTTGAGGCATGGGGTCTAGCTTGATCACCTCCTCTCGGGGACATCACGAGAAGGTCGAACCATCCAAGATCACGATATACTCCAACATGAAGACCTCCCTCCCGATTGAAGGAATCCTCAGGAGTCATCTTCCCAAAATCCTATGGGGACTCCAGTTCTGCAGATAAACTATGATGCTTACATGCCTCTGCCCACAGGTACAAAGGCAAACTCTGATCAAGCAACATAGATCTACATTTGCGCACGGTATCAGCAGGTTGCTTCCTCACCGACGGCCAGTTCTCTGGGGGTTTGGCAGCGAGTCTGATCATCTCTCTCGATGCCATCTTTACAGACGCAGGAGAGGATCCACAATGTCCTGAGGGAATACTCTCTCCCCATTGTCAGGCCATAAGACCTTAGTCCTCTTTCTGGCCCGGTTCTCCACAAGGCCACAGACTCTTGGAACCGATGCAGAGACCATACTCTCGCCAGCCTTGAGAATAGATCGAATCTTCTCAGTGAGTGATCAATAAATCAATGAGATAATACTCACAACCACTCAAGGACTTAGAGACTTGTGGGCCCACATCTGTGTGTACTAAAATCCTAATTATCCGGGTGATCTTGCTATCACTTCTTTGAGGAGCAGTATGAAAACTTGCCAAACACACCCTCTGGTATCCTGATGCTCAATCTTCGTCACATTGGCCTCCGTCTGATCTCTCAGTCCTCCAAGATCCGCATGATGTAGGTGAGCCATCCTACAATGCCACAACTCACACAATTGTCAGATTGTTGTGGCTACTAACCACCCGATGCATGTAGTGGTGAGAACAATAATGATACAAGTCTCTCTCTCTCACTCTAATCACCTGTTCTGAGTCTATAGAGCAACCTCGGGGATAAATGAGTACCTCGGTGCGCCTGAATGAGACCTCAAAACCTCCTATCACGGAGGTAGAGGCCGAAATCAAAGTTCTTCTTCATCCCGAGGCCGAAGAGACATCGGAGTAAAAGCGATATAGGTGTAAGTTCTCTCTCCTAAAAGCGTGCCAATCCGGCCATTGTAACAACTACGGTATCTCCAAGAGATATCTATCCACGACCTCGTTGTCTACGAGATCAGGAAAAATGCTCTCTCAATTTACTAGTAATGGCTCGATGTTCTGCGATGTCAATATACCCGATATCGGTGAATACTCAACAAGCTGCGCGACAAGCGAGTACGCACTCCTGGCGGCCCGAGTCACGAGTGCATGCTCCTGCATTGTGGCTTGGCTGTGCCGCCCTTCTTCTTCTTCTGTTGGGACCAACGTCAGCATAGTTACTTGCGACTTCTCTGCCCCTGAATAAAACACTTCACTTTGCTCCATATCTCACTTGCGACCCAGCACTTACGACCAGCAGGTGACCACTACTCGACCAACTGGCGCTCTGCAACCATCACTCCTGCAGGGGTGGCCCCAGGTCTTGGGACCTTGCCGACCACCCGGTAGGCCTTCTTCTTGCCCTTGCCCCAAAGGAGCAAGATCCTCCACCGACCACTCACTGCTGCGCCTCCCAGAGACTTCAGTGCTAATCGATCTCTCCCTCTGGTGATCATCCCATCCCCTCTCCCCGTGGCAGGCGGATGCTCCCACAGCAACAATGCCTGGCCTGAATGGACCCACGGTTTGGGGTGCTGGAAGAGCTGGCAAAGGCTTGCCTCACCAAAGGAGTTGGGCACAATCCACCCTCGCAGGCGGCTCCAAGCTGCGTCTACGATCAGAGTGAATCTAGCAAGAAATGAAGCCGACTCGTGTCCCCTTGAGCATGCTAATGCTCCTGAGTCTATCATGAGAACCATCTTCCGGTTCTCATTCGAGCTCATATAGAGTGCAGTCAGCAGCGCCCACATCGTGTCATGAGCCCCTTCCGGAGTCATGGGGTCACGTGTGATCGGGACTCCAGAAATAGTCCTCTTAGCCTTGTTGTTCCTCTTCTTGATACGCCACCAGGAGCCGAGTGATCCGCGGGGATAGCGAGAGACAGCCTCGACTATATCCCATGGCTAGGGGTCCTCAGGCGAAACCATTCGGCCTTCAAGAGAAACCAGGTTAACCCCAACTTCAGCCTATCCCTCAGCCATCGAGATCTTGCGAACATCCTTACTGTCGCAATCCCCAAAATTTGTTGCTACGCAAGGAACCTGCTGTCTCACTCAATCAACAGGGTGTGAAGAGACAATGTGGTGACCTCACTCTGGCTGAGGCCAGGTGGCGAGAGGTCACATCAGCCTCACTCCTACTGTGTGGGTGTGAAAAGAGACTGATCTCAGTGTGTCTCAAACTGCCCAAAATCCACTGCAAAATTCTGCCCAGTGTCAACCACTGAAGAAGTCAATGGCTGTCCTCGAATTTCTGCTCAATGAGGTATATGGTAGCCACCTGAAGTCGCTGTCAAACTGTCCCAAAATCAACTGAGCAGAAGCTCCTGATACCGTATGTGAAGATTTTCCAGGTCCTATCGGTGCCTTCTTGAGGTGTCTTTGACAAGCAAGGGGCTCTAAGTTTCTTGCTGTCTTAATTTTGCAATTTTCTGTTGTTTTATAACAGCCAACAGTCATGTTTGGTTTTTGCTGATTGTTACTTGTTGGTTGTTGTCTCAATTTGGGTGCTCTAGCAAGTGGTTTCAGGTTAGGAAAAATAGTACATGCATACGAAATAACAACAACACACCTAATGCATCTTTTCTGCTGAAATATGGACAAATTCTAAGAGCTAATAACAAGCATTCGTAGACACAGTATTTTTGGTCAACAGGACCCTGGACCGAAAACCCCCTGGGGAAAACTAGTTTAGATCTAGATGTATATATTGAGGTAAAATGAAGATGTGGGTTTACAGTGGCCTGGCCCTGGATGGAACCATTACAGTAGCAGCTCAGAGAGATATACAAGCTCAGAGCTGCCGGAAATTGCTCCAGGATGGTGCGCCCCACGTGTAAACTGCCAGATCTGCTCCGAAACAACTGTGATGCCAGATGGAAAGGAAACCCCTCAGGGATGAAGCTCCTGCTGCTGTCCTCACTCTGCAATGATATCACTGAAATCTGGTGGCTAGAAATCCCTCAGGGGAAAGAAACGGCCTGTCAAGTCAATGCGCCCTCCTCAAATGAAGAATCTCTCCAATAAATAAAGTAAGCAAGCTTCTCCTCTTTGCTCTCAAGCAATGCTAGCGACCTCCTCCTACAATCCTCATGCATCTGACCTCTCATCCATAACTAGAGTACTCCTCCTCTCATGAGCAAAACTCTCCATGAACAATGCGCCTCCTTTGTCTCCTTTGCCCCTCTTTAGGCAGGAATAGGGTAACCTAAGATTAGATGGTTGAGATCAATCCAAATGGAGGGATGAGATCTCACCAAAATGGAAATCTAACTCAAAACCCACTTTTTGGGTTAATTCCCTAAGTCTACTCGTGTCTCCTCAAAATCACCAAAAGTGATTTAATGTTCACTTTTGCCAAAAAAGTGACCAAAATGCACTTTAACCAAAGTCAAAGTACAAATAGACAAAAGTACTAGGTACAAAGTGACTAAACCTTCCACATGTGCTAAGGAGGACAAAAAAACACATGGGGAACACCTACAAAGGTACAAATCTCAACTGGGGTGACTACATCACCTCATGCACATAGCAATTTGACAATCCACAAAGAGCCACCATACCAATGATTAGACCTCCAAAGCCTTTCGATTTATTCCAAGTGCAAGATAGATCCACTGTTACAATGTACAAAAGTGACCAAAATGCACTTTAACCAAAGTCAAAGTACAAATAGACAAAAGTACTAGGTACAAAGTGACTAAACCTTCCCACATGTGCTAAGGAGGCTAAAAGCACATGGGAAACACCTCCCAAGGTACAAATCTCAACACAAGTGAAACTACATCACCTCATGCACATAGCAATTTGACAATCCACAAAAGAGCCACCATACCAATGAGTAGACCTCCAAAGCCTTTCGATTTTATTCCAAGTATAAAGATAGATCACTGTTACAATAGCAAGTATGCAATCCCAAGCTTCCACTAGCTTACAAGAGGGAGGTCGCCCTTGCTTTATACAAATTCGGGTGAAGATCCCAAGAGAGGTGTGCATGCCAAGTGTCAAGGGTGCATATCTTAGATGAGGACAAGTGGAAGAGGAGGAGGAGGGGCGAGTTGTAGCCCTCTCCTCACGCCAAGTAACAAGCAGGCTGCCACTTTGCAACAGTTAGGTGAAGAGGGGCGAGTTGTAGATTTGGAGAAGGATTCCCTTTGGAGAATGCGCCACTTAAGGGAGAGGTGTGCACCTCCTCTTTGAGCACATGTTTAAATCAGTGTTACCTACATCGGCAACGGAAAAATATCGCCGAGGGTCCGAAAACAAAAATATCGGCAAAACCGGGGAAAATATCGATAAATATCGGAAAATGTCGTAAGAACGAAAAAAATACAAAAATATTATTTTTTTTCAATTTTTTAAATAACTAAAGCATCAACAACATCAAATAAATGCATTTCCACATAAATATGAAAAGAGAACTCATATATAAGATGTATAAGATGTCTAGTAAACTCGAATGCAT
>SNQJ01S0018228.1:166053-195556 GCA_010110895.2 Picea sitchensis
GCCGGTACGGGTACGGTACAGCTAGGAAACATCGTCAACCGTACCATACTACGTTTCTCGATTTGGAAATGCCGTACGGTACAGCCAACAGCGTTTCCCGGCAGTACTAACCTGTACAGTCGACATTTTAGGCGTTCTAAAGCGAAATAAGAAAAAAATAGGGGGGCGTGGGGCCCCCAAACAATCAATTATTATTTTTTTTTGCATTTTCTATATTCTCCAATGAGAATAAAATTGATTTTCTAGTTTTTTTTTTCATTTCAAAAAGAAATTTCTAGAAACGCGTTAAAAAACCTATATATATATACGGCGTTTCCATTTGGGGGGGGCATGTTTCGTACCGTCCCGGTTTCGGAAACTTAGAAACGTTTCCTCGTTTCGTGCAACTTAGTTTCAAAGACTTGTGGGTTATTCTTCAAAAAGTAAACCCAAGTATTTCTTGAATAATCATGAATAAAAGTGACAAAATATTTTGCACCACCAAGGGATTGAGTTCCCATAGGACCAAGAACATCATTACGAATTAATTCAAATACATATGTCACCATTATTCTATTGTCTTTGAATTTAAGTTGGTGTTGCTTTCCTACCAAACAAGAATCACAAAAACCTTTCTCCTCTTGTAGTTTTGGTAGACCACTTACCATATTATGCTTGTTAAGCAAACCATGGTAGAAATAATTCAAATGATCATAGCTCTCGTGTCAATGTTGGTTCTCTACATTGGAACACAGAAAAAATGATTGCTGTTATCATGGAATTCCTTAAAATCTATGCATATCATTGTTGAGTGCATCTCTAGCTACAATGTTATTACTCTAGTCTTTGATCAAGCATTATTTCTTGTAAAAAATAAAAAAATATTCTCATCTACAATCTTGCTAACATAAAGTGTCAAAGTTTCAAGCAAACAAAAGCAAATAATACGAAGCATCAAAGAGAGAGAAGAGATACTTGGTTGATTTATTATTATAGTGTAAAAGGTGATATTACACTGTCATACTTATGAGGTGGGGCACTGTTAGAGTGATAACATTCAATAACTTTATGTTTAGGAGTCATTAATATTTGTACTTTATGTTTAGGAGTCATTAATATTTGTCACATAGAATGTGTTAGTGACTTGTGACCAATGCAGTGCAATTTTAAATATTAATGTTAAGAGTAAGGTGGTTAAACAACCTAACCAACTATGGGTGCTATTAATATCTATGTTACACCAAATTTCAAGTACATGGGGATGTGTACCTAGTACATCTAGAGACTCCCACCCAAAGAATTTCACAGGATGACAAGGTATGGATAAGATAGGACATAGGGGATTCTTTCCCAAATATATAAATATTATAAGTATGTTACGTTTAAAGTTTTATACTCTTAAAAATAATACGTACATGAATGATGATACATACCAATGACTATTTAGTGTCCCATCCAATGAAAATAAGTTGCAATTCCATTGTTCTTATGACGTTTCAGCTACCAAACCACTACCCAACAACAACAAAACAACAACCCAACATTAGCAAATGATCCTTGTCACTTCATTGTGTGTTTGTTTAAGGTTTATACAATATAGGAGGGTTGGTGGGACTGTTATCACAGGATTTGTTAGTTGTTCAAAGCCCAACACAAGATCACAAAATTTTGTGTAACTACAGGAAATCCTACCACTATCACCTTAGTAAGAAATCCCCTCATTTTAGGGATGGAGGAGGTCCACCACAAGGGAGGCTTCCCTAGTGACCTCAAGGGATCAAAGTAGCAAGTTTAATAGCCAAACCTATCGCCCCCTCTTTTGATCACCTAAGTCAAAGTCTATGGTCAAAGGAAAAAGAGGTATGAAGTTCATATGAGTACCTACCTGGAACAAAAACACTTAGAGCATGTACATGAAGATTTCCAAGTACAAGTATGCAAGTAAAACCTCTTAAAGACACTAAACAATAAAAGATGCTATGGCTGTTGTACAATTGCAGCAGTTAACAGCAGTACAACAACAATACATAAATTGTAACAGCAGCAAAAATTACACTTCAGAATTGCAACAATTTATCATGAAAATTTAACATTTACTCAATAGAACATTGTCCAATGATCAATCCTTAGATGCAATTTTTGGATATGTTAAGCCACTATTAGAGCAATGTATGTAGCAAATTCGTGTATAATAGTATGGCTGTAGCAAACTTTTGCTACAGCAGCAAGTAAATTAGTAAATTAGCTCAGGTTAGAGTTAGCAAAGTTAGTAAAAAGCTTGAGAGAATGAAAATTGAGAGTTTGTTGATCACTTTCACCACAAGAGAGCTCAAATGATTAGTGCCTTAGGGCTATGGAGTCCTATACAACAGCAATATAATATGTTTGGAGAATGATAGTAGCAAGATCTAGGAGGTAGGGTTTGAAGTCTAAGGTGCTAGCACATTGGGGCCTTAGATTTCAAGTCTTAAAGAGAAGGATTGCTAGAGTGCAAGCACTTTTGGGCTCTAGCAATCTTTTCTCCCTTCTTAAGTCCTTGAGACAAGTTATAATCAACAGTCTAGAATCAAACTCTAGGTGGGATTTCCTTCACAAATTATGGATGAAGTTAACTTTGTGAGAGGAGGAAGCACTTATGCTACTCTCTTAGGGTTTTACCAAGCAAAGATATCCAATATGAACAAGCAAATTTTACCATAAACATTCAATAACATGAAATGAAATTGCAGAAATTTACTTACTTCACCAAGACATGACAAGATCAAACCCTAATTGCAGAAAATCCATCCAAAAATCAGCAAAGAGACTTCCCCACTTGCCCTCCAAAAGATAACACATGAGCGAAAAAGAGCCAATAACCCTAATAGGGTGAAAATTTCAGACTTAGTCTCTCACTTGTGTGAGAAGAATGTGATGATAAAATGAGTCTTGGCTAGCCATATTTATATGGGAAATCCTAGCCACCAAAAGACTAATGAAAAGTCATGTCTTTACACAAGAGGGTCGACTTCTTCAATTTGCCCTTTCAATTTACAAAAATTGAATTTTACAAAAAACAAACCTTAGGAGGGTGACATCATGCCCTAGTAGGGTGACGCTAGGCTCATGAGAGAGATGTCAAGGCTGAAAAGGTGGAATGTTGGGCCTCCAAAGGCTATATGTCCTCTCAAGTGTTGGGGTCCATGCTACACACCTCCATCAATCCATCAAGTAATCCATCAAAACCCTAGCCCCTATGTGACCTCATGGGCTAGGAAGGTGACGTCCAGGCCTTTGGCCAATGTTAAGTGGAGAAGAGTGGAATCTCATCCTCTAGCCAACCCAAGATGCCTCCAAAGGCAATGTCCTCCATCATCAAGGTGCAATGCTCATCATCAAATGGTGCCCCAGACGTGGGGTCTAGCATCCATCTTGTGGGCGAGGGCCTGCAAAGACAGACAAGTATGCCCTCCAAGGGTCCATAAGTCATATGAATCATGCCAAGTAAGCCACATCTAATAAGAGAACCACCCAAACATGTGCATCAAACCCCCCCTATTCAAACTAGCAAATGCTCAAAGACCTTATAAAATTTGCCTAATTTAGGTATGGGAGGGGTGTCAATGTGCCCTATTGGGTTAACTAATCCCCGAGTCAAGGGTGTTTCCCAAGGAGAACCTATCTAAGTCATGTATTGAGTGTGAGGTGGGTTTGGGGCAAGACTTCTAGGCATGGTGTTCTTGACATACAAGGGTTCGTATTGTCTCATTTATCGGTGCCTTTGTAGAGGGTGTGTTGCCCTTCATCCGCAATGCAACATTTCTCCAAGCCCTTTTATTGCCATTAATTGATTAAGGTCCAAAGCATTGAGTACTATGTGCAATGGAAAGTAAAGAGTACCGCAGTGCCAATTGAAGCTAGAAACACACAGGGTGCCATATGCAATGGAAAGTAAGGGACACCGCAAAATGCATTTCCTCAACAAGCAGGACATTTATTAATTATGTGATTTCTTTTGTAGGTCCATTTTTTTGGAGAACCATTTTATTGTTCCCAGGACGTGAGGGCGAGCATCTAGAAGGATAATAATGGCTTTTATCTTTTTCCAGCTACAACACCTCTGGGGCCTTTAGCCCCTTCTTCCCATGAAATGAGGTACAATCCCTTCTTGGGTTAATGAACCCGAAAACCTAAAAGATAACGAGACGACGAGGAGAAAGATGGAAGGTAATAAGTATGGATGGGGAATGGTACGATGACCCTTCAAGGAGCAACCCAGTAGCAACCCTTTTCCTAAGGGTGACCAACTTGCTAAGACATAATGACAACCACCAAGGTGAAATTAGGCAAAAGATATAATTTTCGGGCAAATGTTTCATAATCAAGAAAGGATTCTTTGCAACATGTTCAAATGCTTCAAATATTAGAGTGACACTTACCATGATACCAAACTTGCTACCTCATGAAGCAAGACCTGTTGTCCTCTGGGACCAAGTCGATAAAGTGGGTGTTGCTCTAGTGCTGGTGATGAGTGGTGATCATCATGAATAGGAGGGACCCTGCGAGCTCTGCTACTTAATCAGACTCTCGGCACTCCATGTCTGCTACCTGTAGGCCTCGAGACATGATCTCCTTAGTTACCCCTAGACTGGAGGTAACATTTGGCTCCTACATGGGGACATGTGCTCACTGTAGAGCGCATGAGAACCTCGGCATCTCCCGGTATGACATGTGCCTACACACATTGAAACAAGACACGTTGGGATATCGAGGGTGGCACACTCACCCCTTATTCATATGAGAAAACAATACTATAAAAATCTCAAAGCAAAACTTGAAAAGAAAGTTTTTTGACATTTTAGTTGTGTGCTACTAGTTGATTAGAGCATAGTCGTGGAGATTATGGCAGAAGATTTGAGTTATTGATGGCTTGGTAGCAGTTGTGTGTTACTAGTTGATTGCAGGGTAGTCATTGGACTACTAGAAGAAAACATTGTGGGAGAATACCTCCCTAGCTAAGAGGGAGTGTTGATGTTTTGGTAGTTGCGGGAGGTATTACCTCCTAGACAACTTTTCTTAGAGAAGAAGAAGACTCCAAGAAGTCAAAGGAAGACCATTGAACAGTGGGAGAACACCTCGGAAAAGAATAAATTGAAATAGAGGACCACAGAAGAGAAGTCGGCCCACGGGAAATTATAATAAAGTGGAAATATAATTTCCAGGAAGAGAAGTCGGCCCACAGAAATAATAAAGTAAATTTGAAGACTCAGACTAAGAACTCGGCCCTAGATAGGCACCCAGATTAGTATAAATACAAGTCTGGGTCAATTTATTTGTACAGACACATAGTTCTCCTTCTACAATGCACACTAGGCAATTGCAACAATTTTGCTATTTCTAGTTTTTGGTTCTCTTGGAGAGTGCACCCTACTTGGGGAAGGATATTCTTGGTGGCTCTTGGTGGTTTCTCTTGTGCGCTACCTCTCGAAGAGTTGCGCTAAGGTTATGTGGTGCTACCCAGTTGCTTCGTGCCAGTTGCAGTTGCAGTTACCAGTTGCCCATTGAGCCATTTTTGTGGTGCGCTATCTTGCTCTAGTGATGCACCTATCTTGCGCTAATTCTATGGTGCTACTCAGTTGTCTACCCTCGCTAGAGTTTGACAAGAAGAAGAGATAAGTATTTGTTATGAGGGTTTCTTCATTGTTGGTTTGCTCTTGTGAATAGAGTTTGTTCATGGTTGTATTGGAAAGATTTGCTCTAAGAAAAGTTGGTTGGGTTTTTCCCCGAGTTTGGCGTTTTCCGAGGATAAATCTTTGTGTCTTCTTGTGCTTGTTTATCTGCTGCTTATATATTTCAGTATATGCTTATTGAATGTTAAAACAAGATGAAAAAAAATGCTATGGAAAATCTAATGTTAACAAAACTAATGAAAAAAGGGGTGGATTTATTGGTGCAGTTACAAAGTCCAGCAAGAGAAAATGCACATTAACTCTTGGCTGTTACTCATTTAGGGAGGTGCACTAGTGAGGAGTTACTCGCCCAATAAGGCACAGCACTTGATGCTTTAATTAACCATTTTTTGTAACTGCCCCTTCTCTTGGCTTATAAAAGAGAACGCTGGGCTCACTATCCAGTACATCTGTGAGAAAGAGAGTATGATTTACAGCAAGTGCTTGAACAGAGTGTGGTAGCTTGTAGCTGTGTAGAACTATGTAACTCTTCTTACATTTCATAATAGAAGACATGTAATTGCTACTGGAGACTCTGCTTGCTACTCTGATTTCCAGATTTCTGTTTACGAAGATATAGATTCTAACCATTTGGTTTACACCGGTTTGATCTAACCTTGTGATATGTTGTGTCTACACTCTTGAGTAATCAATTATAGGTGTCGATAATTGCAGACTTAAAGTTTTGATATGTTAAGCTATCTTTCAGTTCTGATGTAGGATTCTTTTATTCTTTGAGTGCAGACCTTTGTATCATGTGCTGAAAAAATGACCTTTGTAACTTCCAATAGAGCCATCATCAGGGAGATGCAGTTGCTTGCTACAATGGAAGATCTACCTAAGATGATTTGTGCCTTGCATGGTCCTATCTGAAGGGACGAGCTATTTGTTTATGGTCAAGCCATCTTTGAGTACAGTGGCAACAAACTTTACCTACTCATGCACAGGAAGACTCCATTAGCTCCCATTTTTTAACAAGAGATGGGATAATTCAAATAGTGAATTCCACTGGATCACCAGACACCGTAGTGTATGTTCTTAGAGAGTATCCTACAATCTTAGAGTGTTGGCATGGTTGGTTTTATACCAAGGCTTACCCACTAAATCCAGACTATCTAGAATTGGCTTCAAAGATGATAAGTGCCTCCAGTGTGATAAACTTGAGACAGTTGAGCAGCGAGCATATTTTTTGGGACTGTCCTTTCGCCAAACAGTGTTGGAACTTGGAAGACAATTCAAAACAAATTCCTTCATCTCTTGCAGGGAGACATTCATTGGTGTGTTGCGTTACTCAGTGACTCTAGTTTCCTTGTCTCAAGTCATTTCAGTGACCTTTGGCATTCCATTTGCATCTCAAAATTGTACTCACTCTGGAAGATCCACTATAAGTATGTTTTTGAAGGGTCAGTTGGTTTTGTTCATTGCCTTTCAAAGGATAGAATTTAATGAGGTATCTTCCCAAACTAGTGCTAAAGGGTTTATGTTGATTAATGATGCTAAGAATGTTTCTGAAGGTCTTACTCTCACCTCATTATATTCCTGACCACAATTAGGTAGAGGAGCCCTTTGTTTTTGTACTCTTTCGCTATATTATAAGTACTTTATAAAAATAAATAAAAGCTTTTTCTCTAACCTTAGAGCCCCTTACCTCTCGTGTTGTGCAAAAATGGAACATCAATGAGTCATCTTGGTTGAACCAAGCTCTATCCAGGGAGATACCAGCTAAACCCAAATCCACTAGCATCACCCTGTTTGGTTGTGCCTCTAGATATTCAACGTGGCATCTGCGAAAGGGTTTATGTTGATTAAAGATGTTAAGAATGTTTCTGCAAGGTCTTACTCTCACCTCATTATATCCCTGACCACAATTAGGTAGAGGAGCCCTTTGTTTTTGTACTAAAACTTTCGCTATATTATAAAAGGTATTTTATCAAAAACATCAAATCTTTTTCTCTAATCATAGAGCCTCTAACCTCTCGTGTTGTGCAGAAATGGAACATCAATGAGTCATCTTGGTTGAACCAAGCTCTATCCGGGCAGATACCAGACAAACACAAATCACCTTGGAGAAAATTAGTCGATGTTTGAGTAGCAACACCCTGTTTGAATAGATTGTCTATTTTGACAACATCCACCAGTGGGGTGGTCTGGAGTTTTCGAGGTGTTAGATCCTTTAACTACTTGGACCAAAGATGTTGTGCTTATAGATTCCATTTTGGCACTGAAATCCTTCTATTCCGCTTTCGCAGTAAACACTTCAGCCTGAAGGGCAGTTATCTCCTTTTGGTTGTTCTTTGAGTTCGAAAAGGGCAGATCCCATGTTAAAGTAAGCTAATGTATTCAACACAAATTTTGTTGATGATTACAGCTTCGTGAGACATCCTCCAGGACACGCTCTCCTCTGAGACTGAGTAGACGACCTGTAAGAGAGCCCATGAGTTGGGTGTGCCCATGTGATGGGTGTGTCGTTCCTCTCTGAGACTGAGATGGGATGTTGTGTGCCCCTATGTGGGGTGAGGATGCCCATGAGATGGGTGCATCGATGTGTATGCCCCTATATGGGGTGAGGATGCCCATAAGATGGGTGTGTCGTTTGAGATGAAACGATGTGTAACCCTGTGAGGGGTGAAGGTGCCCATGTGATGGGTGTATCGTTCTCCTCTATGCAGAGAGTTGAGACGATGTGGTACTCCAAATGATTCTCCTGTGTGACTCAGTGAGATAGAGATCTGTTGAGTAGGACGTCCCTGTGGCTGAGCACAGGAGGACGTGCCCTTAGTGGCTGAGCACTAGTGGGTGGGTGAGATCCCTTGCTATATTGTCAGAGAGTGAGATTTACTTGTAAGTTGTAACCCTAATTGTGATGTAAAGGGTACAGGTCGGCTCCACCATATCTAAAAGATAATTAATGTTTATTGTAATAATTAATTATTTTCTGAGTTATTGAGGTCGGCCCTGTTGTGCCAATAGACACCACTTTTGGTCTGTCCAATCTAGTATAAATAAAGGTGATTTCCCCATTGAGGAAATACACATGTCACTGGTCATTTGGAAATTTCAGCAAGTGCACTTTTTGGGCTGAAGTGCGCACCTCTCTTTGGCGCACTTCTTGGTTTTGGAGAGCACCATTTTGTGTGCTAGGTCTCTGATGTGAGAGGTCTTTCTCTTGAGAATATAGCAAAGGATTGTTGGGTTTTCTTCCCTTGTTGAGAAGGGTTTCCCAAGATATTTCTTGTGTTCTTGTGCATGGTATTTCTTCTTGTGATCTTGGTTATTGCAGCAATTGTGAATGGTGGTTGCATTTGTTTATGGTTCAAGTAAATGCTAAAATTGAAATAAACCTCATGCTTGAGCCTAGCATAGTGAAAATTCAACATGGTATCAGAGCATAGGTCTTGAGGAACCCATTGCACAAGCATTGAAGCCAGCCGTCCTCTCTTCTACAAAACTGTATGGCCTCCTAGGGTTTCCAGAAAATCCGTACGACCCTTTCTTTTTGAGTGATTTCAGCACCTTAAACTTGGACGTTGGGGCTAAAAATTGTATAGGAGTGTACGGCCTCCTTCAACGCACCTCCAGCAAGCGTCGGATTGCAATTCCGAGATTTTTTTATTTTTGGCCCTAGGGTTTCTAGGGTTCCGCAATTTTCTACAGATTTTTGGTTTTAGGGTTTCTGCAGCTCATTAAAGAAGCTTTCAAGCTTACCAGTGTTCGTCTGACTTTCAAAGGCTTATTGTTGGCATTCATAAGCCCAACGGAACCTAAAATTGCTAGCCTAGCCTAGCCGTTAGGTTTCCTAGCCCAGTTGGTAAGGGTTTGTGAAGAATCTGAAAATATGATGAACAGAACCTCAATGGAAGATATGCTTGATGGATCAAGCAACTTCAGGTCACCCTTGAAGAAGAAGACTTAATGTGGGTGATACAAAAAGGTTTACTAGAGACAACTATCGATGAAGAGAAGGAAGAAAGGAAGGAAGATGATGTCAAGGCAACGAAGATAATCATCTACTCAAGCTCTTACATTGAAGGGCCAGCTTCAAAATATCAAGATGACAAAAGGTGACACTGTTGCTATCTTCTTCATGAAGATGTCAAGGATCAGCTAGGTGCCATTGGAGAAATCATATTAGCACTCTCAGGTATGCACTTGTATATATTATTTGTATCATTGTCATGAGGGTACTTGCAAGAGGAAGGAACCTTTGCTGAAATCATGGATCTAGAGGGATCTCAGTGCATTCAGAGGAACAACACACTGGAAGTGAAGACTCCAAGTTTGATTGTTTTAATTATCATGCCTCTAACCTACATTTCTAAGTTTGCTACATTACAAGTAGGCATTGTAGCCGTGATAACAATCCTTAAATTATTTTGATTCTAGAGATGTATTCATTATTCTCCTATAGGAGATATTCTTGTCTTGTTTCCTTTCGTTTGTTTTCTTGTTCTAGGCAGGTTAACAACAAAGGAAGATGTTTATCCTTCAAACTTCACAGAGAGTCACTTGACTCAGAGGGAGTCAAATCTATTTGAGGAGGAAGAACAGAACCATCATTGAAGCAACCAAAGCAATGATACATGATCTGAGTCTACCTATGATTCTATGGGCAGAAGCATGCATGACAGGAGCATATATTCAGAACAGGAGTCCTCACCAGATTTTGAAGAACATAACTCCCGAAGAAGCCTTGACCGAAGTGAAGCCTGAGATTGGACACTTCAGGATATTTGGGTGTCCAGTATACTTTCATGTACTCAAAGAAAAGAGGTCCGAGCTAGACCCTTCAGGCAGGAAAGGCGCATTTGTGAGATACAGTGAATCTTCGAAGGCATATTGAATCTACATCCCTGGTCAGAGACAGATTGAAGTGAGCACAGATGTTATCTTTGAAGAAGAGATAGCATTTCAAAGATCCAGAGAATCTCAGATGGAGATTGACAACAAGACAGTACCTTCTCCCCCTCCAGCAATTCAGACGGAGACAGCCATTATTCCAATTGATCCAATTGTTCCAGTTGATATCCCCAGAGACATTGCAATAGGCCATAAAAGGCCTGCCTAGACTCGACAAACTCTGTAGGAGGTAGAGGGCCATGCAGCTCCTCAAGGCACATTCCGAGAGAGCAAGAGACCAAAGAGATTTTCGAGCTATTTCTCAGCCATGAGCCACATCATTGATAACGAGCCTTCTTGTCATGGAGAAGCAGCAAGTCAGCAAGTATGGCAAGATAATCAGTCCATCTTGAAGAATGATGTTTGGGATATTGTTCCGAGACCAGAAGGGAAGTTTGTAGTGACTTCCAAGTGGATCTATAAGATCAAGCATGCAGCTGATGGAAGCGTCGAGAAATACAAAGCGAGATTTGTAGCCAGAGGATTCTCACAAGTAGAGGGAGTTGACTATGATGAGAAATTTGCTCCAGTAGCCCGATACACTTCCATCTGTACTATCATTGCATTAGCTGCATCCATGGGTTGGAAAGTACATCAGATGGATGTAAAGGCGACCTTTCTCAATGGTGAGATTGAGGAAGAAGTTTATATCGAGCATCTAGAAGGATTTGTGATACACAACGAGAAATCTCATGTGTGCAAGTTGAAGAAAGCCCTATATGGACTAAAGCAGGCACCTCGTGCTTGGTACGAAAAGATGGATGGATTCTTGATGAATTTGGGCTTCAGCAAGAGTGTTGTTGATCCAAACCTATATTATCATATTGTTGGTAATGAGTGCCCGATCTTGGTCCTATATGTTAGAGTTTTTAGGGTAAAGTTGCAAACAGCAGTCTCTTTTTATTTTAAAGCAAAACTACTTAGATCTAAAGCACAAACAGCTTATAGAGACAGATCTTATTATAGGCAGTGATACAAATCATAAAAGGATTTCAGATCTTAAAACCATGAAAGCAAATCTAGAAGAAACAGTAATAACAGTTTAGACAAGGCTCATTCAATATCATAATAAACTCAGACTGTATGTAATAAACTAGATTCAGATCCAAGACAGTGAAAGCAGTTCTATAGAGGTAACAGTAGATCTATATTTCAGACAAAAGAGAACACTGATCATATGCTAAAACCCAGATCAGAAACAATGATAAACAACTCCTCTAAACAACAGCAGGTCTATAGATCTAAGTTCTGAAACAAAAGGGCAATAATACAAGGCTTCTTCAGATCTGAACTTTAGGAGAAAAAGGTAAGAAAACACATACCTGGTACCTGCCTTACCTTAGAGGATAGAACAAGGCCACAGTAGAGAACAATCCTGAATGTTATGCTCAGTTAAAGGTTCAGTTCATGGATCAATAACTGATCTTAATATGCCAAAGAAGAGAAGGAAATTTCATGCCACCTAACTTAGGGTTACTGGAACCAAAAACAAGAACCCAAACCCTAAGATAAAAACCCCACGGCTGAGATAGACATAGCACACACAGCAAGTGATGGAGCGGCACCCTTAGCAAGTGAAGTTACAGCCAATCACTCAACAGGTTTAAGGCCGCGGCACTCTCCAACACCCTTGGAACTGTTACAGCAAACCACAGTGATCATAAAGAAGATGCGGCAGTCATATATGTGGACAACAGCTACAAGGAGACACCTGCGGCAGCAACTAGAGTGCACAGGAAACCAACAAGGAGGCTGCGGCTGACCAGCAAGAAGGCACTACACCAAAACAGAAGGACTGCTCCACTCCTCTCACAAATCAACAGCAAAACTGAGGCCGCGAAGCAGTGAGCATCTGCGCTATCACAATAGAAAGAAAGGTATGAATATTGTGAGTAGGAGTAGAGGAGGATCCATTAAAATAGTAGTTAGAGCTAGGTTTAGGGCGTGCTAGGGTAGAGGTAAGGTTAAGTTGTAAAATGTCACATGCCCAAATTATAAAATTTAATCGTGTGACAAAGATCTATAACAAAAATAAAGCAAAGGCCCACAAGGGTAAGAGGTTTAAAGCCCACAACCAAAATAACCAAAGCCCATACTTGTGAGGGTAAAGGTTTCTGAAGCCCTGACCAAAAATAACAAAGCCCATAGCAAGGGTGGGGGTTTACAAAGCCCACAACCAAAAATAACCAAAGCCCATAACAAGGGGTGGGGTTTTACATAACAAAATAAACAAGGTGGCATTACTCATTTCCTTTAAATCATATAGAACCTATTACTTTATCATCACAGCGTATGGGATTTTCTCCCTCTTGTGGTTATGTCCTTCTTCAAGGAGGTCATGTACCATCAAGTTTTACCTGCGTCGGACGGGTCAACCCATGCAGGCATGAGCACCACGGGCCAGTCCCGAGGGAGCCCTAGATATATCTAGGGTCTTTAAATGCCAGTCCCAGACCAAGACTTCCATGCCAGGCATGGTTACCCTGAACCTAGTCCAGGGGCCTAAATATATCAGGGTCTTTAAATGCTGGTCCCGGACCAAGACTTCCATGCCACAGGCATGGTTACCCATAAGACCCGATCCAGGGGCCCTATATATCTAGGGTCTTTAAATACTTAGTCCCGGAACCCAGAGACTTCCCATGCAGAGCATGGACACCACAGATCCAGTCCGGGGCCCCTGGGTATCTAGGGTCTTCAATCCTCTTGGTCCCGGACCAAGGGCAATACTCGAACATGGGTACCACAGGCTGTGATCCGGGGGCCTAGAGATATCTAGAGATGCTTCAAATGCATGGTCCCGAGACCAAGGACTCCCAGCACCCAGGGCATGGTTACCACGGACCCGATCCGGGGCCCTTTCTAGACTGTCTGGGTCTTTATCGGTTGGTAATCTCTTGGTCCCAGACCATGAACCCAATGCCCCAGGCATGGGTACCCTGGATCCAGTCCAGGGGCCCTAGACATATCCAGGGTTTTCAAATGCTTGGTCCCAGACCAAGACTCCCATGCCCCAGGCATGGTTACCCTGGACTCAGTCTAGGGGCCCTAGACATTTGTCTAGGGTCTTTATCAATTTGGTCCCAGACCACATACCCTAGGAGTGCACTGGGGGCCCTAGATCTTGTCTAGGGTCTTAGCCATCCTCCAGGAGAATGGCTCTCGCTGTTGCATGTAAATTTAACACTATATGTGGATGACTTGTTCCTTACCGGTTCAGAAAGACTTATTGTTGAATGCAAGCGAGCATTGACTTCCGAATTCAAGATGAAGGATCTGGGTATGATGCACTACTTCTTGGAACTAGAAGTATGGCAGAGGACTGATGAGATTTTCCTGAGTTAAGGAAAATATACAGTCAAGATATTGAAGAAGTTCGATATGACAGACTGCAAATCCATGCCTACACCGATGGTGATGGATTTGAAGAAAATGAACGATGCTTCTACTGATTCAAGCAAGATTGATCCACATTTATACCAACAGCTGATTGGATCATTGATGTATTTGGTTAACACCAGACCTGATATATGCTATGCAGTGAATGTACTTAGTCAGTTCATGAGTCAACCGAGACAGACTCGCAGGATAGCAGCGAAGCATGTATTGAGATATCTACGAGGCACAGTTGGATATGGCCTGAGATATACCTCCAGTGTAGACATGAGATTGCAAGGATATGCCGATGCATATTGGGCAGAGAGCGCAGTGGACAGGAAGAGCACATCTGGTTGTTGTTTTACCTTGGGGTATGCCATGGTTTCCTGGTGCAACAGGAAATAGAGCTATGTGGCCTTGAGTACCTCACAAGCAGAGTATATAGCGTTGAGTGTGGCAGTCTGCGAAGCAGTGTGGCTTCGCAAGTTCCTGACAGATGTATTTGATCATGAGATGGATCCTACCATTATTCATTGTGATAACCAGAGTTGTGTGAAGCTCTCTAAGAACCCTGTGTTTCACGATAAATCGAAACACATTGAGATAAAATATCATTATATCAGAGACATGGTGCAGAGGAAAGCAATACACGTGTAATACCTTCCTACAAATGAGCATATTGTAGATATCTTCACCAAATCGCTTGCCAAGACGAAGTTTGAGTACTTCCGTGAGAGACTTGGCCTCGTGGAGAATGCCTCCCTAGCTGAGAGGGAGTGTTGATGATTACAGCTTCGTGAGACATCCTCCAGGACACGTTCTCCTCTGAGACTGAGTGAGACGACCTGTGAGAGAGCCCATGTGATGGGTGTGTCGTTCCTCTCTGAGACTGATATGGGATGTTGTGTGCCCCTGTGTGGGGTGAGGATGCCCATGAGATGGGTGTATCGATGTGTATGCGCCTGTGTGGGGCGAGGATGCCCATAAGATGGGTGTGTCGTTTGAGATGAAACGATGTGTACTCCTGTGAGGGTTGAAGGTGCCCATGTGATGGGTGTATCGTACTCCAAATCTGTGTGACTCAGTGAGATAGAGATCTGTTGAGTAGGACGTCCCTATGGCTGAGCACAGGAGGACATGCCCCTAGTGGCTGAGCACTAGTGGGTGGGTGACAACCCTTGCTATATTGTCAGAGAGTGAGATTTACCTGTAACCCTAATTGTGATGTAAAGGGTACAGGTCAGCTCCACCACATGTAAAAGATAATTAATGTTTTTTGTAATAATTAATTATTTTCTGAGTTATTGAGGTCGGCCCTGTTGTGCCAATAGACACCACTTTTGGTCTGTCCAGTCTAGTATAAATAAAGGTGATTACCCCATTGAGGAAATACACTTGTCACTGGTCATTTGGAAATTTCAGCAAGTACACTTTTTGGGCTGAAGTGCGCACCTCTCTTCGACGCTAGCTTCTTGGTTTTGGAGAGCACCCTTTCGTGTACTAGGTCTATGGTGTGAGAAGTCTTTCTCTTGAGAATATAGCAAAGGATTGCTGGGTTTTCTTCCCTTGTTGAGAAGGGTTTCCCAGGATATTTCTTGTGTTCTTGTGCATCGTATTTCTTCTTGTGATCTTGGTTATTGCAGCAATTGTGAATGGTGTAGCTGCATTTGTTTATGGTTCAAGTAAATGCTAAAATTGAAATAAACCTCATGCTTGAGCCTAGCATAGTCAAAATTCAACAAATTTCAATACTGAGCTACATTAATGCTTTCCAAATAAGACCTTACCCTTGAGCTGGCCTAATGGCTTACTACAAAACATTCCACCATAGAAACCGTCAACATATCATGCCTTTATCAGTTCTCCATATATGGGAACAATAGCCTGTTTTAATAGCAACAAAATAGGCGCCAAGAATCAAGTCTATGTTGTTTCAACTGTCCTAAGCATAGCACAGCAATCTGATTTGGATATTCTGGTGCTAACATGGTAAAATACCACTAACACGCGAATGGACATCTAAGACAAAACTCCGATCTTTCAGCCAATTTAGAAATTGCATCAATTGGATCTGGCTTCCATCCATGATAAATTAACATGCATATATAGCGAAACAAATCCTAGAACTCCTAAAAGATAAAACCCTTAACCAAGTAGAACGTGAACAAATAAGACAAATTTTTTATTGTGGCCAAATTAGGATATGATAACAAACACCAATATATAAATAATGGCACGTCTTTGGCTTTAAATGCCCGCTGAAAAGGCTTTGGCCTTAGAATCCTAATGAATATTATCAATTTGCAAAACCCTGAATGATATTAGAGTTGAGAGGGATGGATATGGAATTTCATATTTTATTAAGGCTGGAATACACTATCACTAATTGTAGAATAGGGTTCACAAGCTCAGTCTGTATTTGAAGTATATCTTGGAGTGGTGTTATTGCAAGTGTCAGTCATATGTAAGACAAAGATCTCTTATCCACTCCTTTACCATGTCATGTACATATTTTCCTTAACATTAGTAGGAAAAAATACAGTAGCCTTGAACCAAGGACCGCAACATAATCTTTTGTGATTTTCTTATGAGGCATTGATTTTTGCAATTACAGATACATTATGGAGATAGTGACATCGTGAGTCTTCTAACAAAAATATGGAAAATGGACTCAAGATAATCTTTCATGTTTTTCTTATCAGACATTGATTTTGGCAATGGCAGATAGATTATGGAGGTAGTGACACCATAAGTCTTCAAACAAAATATGGAAAATGGACTCAAGTTTGCTCCCATTAATGAAGATATGGCCTTACTGAAATAACCACTTCAATTTTCATTTCAATAAACTAAGAATAAACAGTTGCAAATGGTATAAGGCATATGACCCAGAGAGTCCTAATTCCTGAATCCAACATTCTGAAGATTGTCACCTCCCTGCTTTTACTGAGATGGCCTTCAGTACTCAATACAAAATTGAATCAAAAATCATTCATGCACATCAAAATCATAAAAAGGTAATTCAAGATCTTTACTAACATTAATAAAACAACATTCACTATAAAGTCGAGTATAAAAGTTCATGAAATTGATCTTAAGGATGACAACTTTACTATGTCACAAAATGTGCACCCCGCCTCTTTGTAATTCATTGCAAGAACATGCAAGAAGAACCAACACTGGGATGTCAATAGAATTAATGGGGTTTCCATAAGATTTTTTATATTGCAGAAGAAACATCGAGCTTATTGGCATTAAAATGCTATCAAAAGTTACCTGCTGGTGCACATCAGCCATGGAAATTGTTAAGTGAAGAAACAAATTGATTGTAGCTAATACTACAGCACTATTTGCATGTTGTAGCCTATCCTCAAGTAGATTCATAATGTCAAATATCTCACTGCTTTCAGAAGGGATATACTTGACAACTAATTCAAGATCTTTACTAACATTAATAAAACAACATTCACTATAAAGTCGAGTATAAAAGTTCATGAAATTGATCTTATGGATGACAACTTTACTATGTCACAAAATGTGCACCCCGCCTCTTTGTAATTCATTGCAAGAACATGCAAGAAGAACCAACACTGGGATGTCAATAGAATTAATGGGGTTTCCATAAGATTTTTTATATTGCAGAAGAAACATCGAGCTTATTGGCATTAAAATGCTATCAAAAGTTACCTGCTGGTGCACATCAGCCATGGAAATTGTTAAGTGAAGAAACAAATTGATTGTAGCTAATACTACAGCACTATTTGCATGTTGTAGCCTATCCTCAAGTAGATTCATAATGTCAAATATCTCACTGCTTTCAGAAGGGATATACTTGACAACTAAGTCAAGTATGAGACATTGAGCCCACTCACTGAACTCCCTGATCCTGCAATATATTCAAAGGGAATCATTAATTTTGGCAGTAGTGCTACCCATATTGAAAATCTGTGCACACCACAAGTTCCTAAGAGAATGTAAATATCAAAATATAAATAACGCTCATAACACCATGCACTTATCAAGAATTAGCAGATAATTTGGAGTTTACCAATAATCACATCATAAATTTCTTTGTTGAAGCAAACATAAGATCCATTGCCCATGGGGTTAATTACCTCGTTTATTGGACATGATCATTAGACTAACCATAAACATCACCCATGCATAAAATAAGAAAGATTATTTGTTCTATCCCTCTTCTTTTCCTGGCATGTGAACTGGTACAGCTTTTGTGTTTCTTGATCAGAGTCTCAGTCTCTAATGCCTATTAACATAGAATCTCTTTTTATCTTTTATATTTGGAAATTTTGCAATAAATCATTACAAGATTACAAACACAGTCTTTATCTCTTTAATTCATTTTATAATCATCTCCTAGAAAATACATGTGCCCACAGTTTAACTGCCATCTGATGGTTCAGATCCAGCAATCTGGAGCCACACTACCTACAATGTTTCTCTTCACCTAGAGACCACCTTTCTACCCATTGTACTTATTTTAGATATAATTTTAGGAGCAATCATCGCTCATTAATTACATCGATTTTTTCAGGCACGCCAGTTTTATAGCATTTTTTTTCACTAGATACTGATTCACCAAACTTCATTTACATAAAAACTCCATATTTTAATTGATGTTTAATTGCTTGTTTGGAGGACAAAAAATCTTCAAATCTGTAAGGGGTATGCTTCCCTGGCCTTGCTCAAGTGCCAATGTTTCCACTTACATTTTTAGGACATCCCTATGAAGATCCATCATCAATGTTGTTTTTTAGACCATGGTAAGCAGATTCAGCATTCAAAGAATTATCCTAAACCCTAGGCGACTTTAAAACTGAAACCCTATCAAAACTGCAATCTCTGAATACTAGATTCTACAAACACATGCTGTTGGAAATACTAACAAACTACACAGAAAACGGAACTCCCAGATCTGCATCACTGTTTTATATTAAATCTGGAAAACAGTAAACTAAAATATTATAGCTGAAAACCCAATCTAGCTAACTAATCCAGTGGAATACCCTCTCACTCCTTTATAAACCAGGAGGAGCTATGTTTACATTGTAAAATCAATGTCCTCCATCCCTCTAGTGCACGTATGTTAGAAGACTAAACCCTAACCCTAATTCTAATTCTAGCTTAGGGAAGTGTGCCCTAGCCCTGCATGAGAGAATGCCTAGATTAGAACACTCAACAAAGAGTATCAAGCATGCATACAACCAAGAACTGGCTTCTAGAGATCTGGATTCTGCACACTACTTAGACTTAGTCAACTCATGTGCCTATTTATATAACTAGAAGAAGTAAACTGAAATTATAAAACCGACTGGACTAGAAACTGAACTGAAATTGGAACTTGCTAAATTTGGAAAAGCAGTAAACTGAGTTTATCTGAAGGTGGCAAAATTGGAGACATATTAACATTTGTGCATGCATGCCCTTAAAAACCGACAGAACTAGAAACTGAACTGAAACTGGAACTTGCTAAACTCAGTTTACTGCTGTTACAAATTTAGCCAAAACTTAAAAGGAATCCTGAGGCTATGCATCCAGTGCTTCTAAGTATACTTGGGTCTAATAATAAGGCCATCTCTCAACTGCATGAAATGCTCAAAATAGAAAGCCATCTTAGGATCGAAGTCCTTGGGAGGGGCAATCCAAGTGACATGTATGTATTGTAATTTGTATGTAAATATCCTCTCTCATCACCTTATTCAACACCTGCTTGGAGAGCAAGAGGAGACCAAGAGCATCAAGAGAGTCCCTGGAGGCGGATGCAATCAATAGAAATGCCAACAAATTGTAGGACAAAACATACCTCGAAGAAACAACATCATTGCAATCCAAGGGGAGGCGTGCAGAAGCATAAGCAATCTTCTCTGAGGAAGCAAAGTGCCAATTGTACCGCCCTTTTCCCAACGGTGAGTTACCCAGAGACACTTTTCTGCAGAGAAAGGAAACCAATCTCAAAATAGTCTTGTTATCACAACATCTAGCACCCTTGTGCAAAGCCTATCACAAGGTGCAAGACAAGTGTAACTTTTGGAAGTACTTGCCACTGTCATCTTAGCAATTACTTCCCTTGTTTTAGTGAAGGATGAAATCCAACAAGGGAGGTTTCCCTAGCAACCGCAAGGAATCTTGTAGCAAGACAAGTCAAGTCTATAGCCTCCTATATCAGGTCACTTAATCATACCACCACTTAAGTAAAGGTTGTCAAAGACTCAAAGCAAGTATAAGGTGGTTTAGTGAAGTAGTTTCCAGATTTGTATCAATGAAATATCCAAAGCAATAAATGATGTCTAGCAAGTCAAGACAAGTCAAGGATATGCCCAAAGCACTACAAAACAATAAGGAAACTATGGCTGTCATAAAACTTGTATTTTAAGATGATTACTTCAGCAATAAGACAAGTTACAACAGCAGAAATATAACAGCCCTTAAATCCAATAGTTATGCAATGAAAGAGTGCTGAAAATGCAAGCTAAAACTAAGGTTTTTGTAAATGGCATGAAACAAGCTTTAAACCTCCAAGACGTCAAACCCTAGCAAGCTGAAAATTGCAACAGAAATACAATAAATGATTTCAAGGAAGATTCCAATGGTGAAAGGTGTCAACAAACCCTAGACGTCGAGCTAAGAAGAGGTTGGAAGTTGAGGGTAAGTCCTAATCTAACCATAAAACATCAAAGGAGAGGTAAAACTAGGGTTTAAGGTCACTTGTAAGAGAAAAAAGACTAGTGCCATCTAGCTTCCTTGGTCATATGGAGTCAAATGATGCACTTTCTTGGAGAGCAAAGGCAAGGAAACACTTAAGAATTAAACCCTAGGGTGGTCCATGTTATCATGGGATTTGTACTCATGCAAAGCCCTCCACAAGATCCCAATCTTGTGTAACAATTGGAAGTTTCTACCATTGTCACCTAAGTAGATACTTCCCTCGTTTTAGTGATGGAAGAAGGTCCAACACAAGGGAGGGTTTTTTGGTGACCTCAAGGGATCAAATAGCTAGATTAGCCGAGCATACAGACCCCTATCTTGGTCACCTAAATGTTAGGTCTAAGACTAGGAGAGGTAAGGAAGGTAACAAGGTAATTGATTTACCTGTACAAGATAATAAACAATCCGAAGCATAATATAGACAATTGCCAAGTTATATGACTCATTAATGACCTCTTAGACACTAGATAAGCAAATAAACAAATTGTTGTTGCAAATTACAGCAGTAAGACATTGTATAACAGCAATTAATCTTTTGTAACAGCAATAGGAAAGAGTACCCAGAAATATAGCAATTTAGCATATAAATTAAGACTTAAACATGTGTAACAACATCCAATTGCTAGATCTGAATTATAAGTATCTTTAGCCACTATTCCAAGTATGCAGCAATTAAAGTAAACCCTAGTGGTTGTAGCAAATTTTCACAACAGCAGCAATAAATATCATTTGTTTGCTAGGGTTAGAGTTAGTAGGGTTAGTCAAACCACTTTAGGAGAGAGAATACTAATTCTAAGAATCTTTTCACCAGAAGGAGAGTTCTAGACTAGTATCATTGTCTTTTTAGGGCTAATGGAGTCAAGCATGCAACACTTGAAGAAAGACTTAGATAATCAAGAAGAATGAGGTTCAAACCCTAAGGTGCAAAGCCTCTTGGGCCTTAGGAGTCAAACCTTCAAGAAAATGACTTCTAGGGTGCAAAGCCTCTTGGGCCCTAGATGTCGTTTTCCCTCTTCTAGATGACCTAGGTCAAGGATCAAATGACTAAGATCAAAGCCTTAAGGTGTAAATCCTCTTGGGGCTTAAGCCTTGGAATCTTAACAAGAGACTAGGTCTCTTAATGCCTTCACCAATCTTGGACAAACAAAAAGTATTAAAGGAGAGAAAGACTTATGTCTCCTTCCTAGGGTTTTAAAAGGACAAAGTAACATGCAACAAGATAGCAATCAACAATTATACTGTGAGCAAACACATAAACTTAAAGCAAATCACTTACTTATCCAAGTTGCTATGCCAAGAGAAACCCTAGTTGCAACAAGATATCATCCAAGAAAGCAAAGCATCCACAAAAAATCCTCCTCCAAGAGTAGCGCACTAAATCCAAGAGACAAAAAGAGAAGAGAGCAAACTTTTCTAGAGCTCCTCCTCACTTGTGTGAGAGGAGAAGTGATGATTGTAAAATGAAATGAGCACTTCCTCTATTTATATGAGGTAAACAAGTGTTATTGTCCACTAAATGTTATAATTTCAAGTTACAAGTGGGGCCGACCCCTTCAAAATAGCCTCTAAAACAATAATAAATGCAAATATAAATCATAAAACCACACGTGTGGTGATGTCAAGCCTCCTAGAAGTGAAGGAGTACCTCCCAAGGCCATGTGTCATCATCCAAAGTGCAAGAAAGGTTGAATAATTGCCATGCCACCTCAAATCATCATGTGATGTGCATGTGGTAGGGAAACCTCAACATCTCCAAAAAAACCTAGCATGACATCATCATCAAAAGGGCCCAGCGTCCAAGGTGTGAAGGATGTTATGCATGGTGGAGGAGGGTGTAAATCATGTATGTATGTTGTCCAAGTCAAACCAAGTTCAACGTCCTCCATCAAATGGTCGAGTAATGTGTGGGTGCATTGTCCAGAGTACGGGCTTCCTATCCATAAGTGTGCCATCATGACCATATCTATCAAAATCAAGCCCATTTGTCCATCGTCCAAGGTCCAGAAAGTGTGAGAGCTATTATCTTAATGTGTCGAGCCACTGAATAACTCAATGCTCTGCATCACACGTGCCACATCCTGCAATAAAGGCACAACGTCCTGGGTGAAATCCTAGGGTGTCCTTCAAAGTACCATGTCAAGTGCATCCAAATCAAAACAAAGTATGAAATCAAGTAAAGCCAATGTTCACAAGATATACCAATCCTTATATCATGCAAAGTAAGTCATTACTTAATATATAAGCCACATCAACAATTCACATCAAGTATCCCCTTCAAATTTCACATTAGATCGAGAATTTATGTAAGTTGGCAAGTTTAAATATAGGAGGACATTCATCAAACCCTATTAGGTGTGCCAACCAAAATAGTGAAAGAAAAGACCCAAGTAGAGGGATATTTCCCAGGGGAAACACTGAAAGAAAATAACCCTTCAAGAGTAAGTGTGATAGTGGTACGTGTTGGGCTTACTTCATGACTTATGGTGTCATTGAGTCCATTTCTATGAGCGCCTTTGGGGAGGGTGCGCTTTCTCTTGAGTTATCACGTTCTAAGCGCTACGTTTTTCCAAACCCCTTAATCTGCCTTTTTATTGTCCTCTTATCATATTTGCAAGTCCCCTTTATAAGGTCTCAAGCTATAGCATCACTACTTGGGAGTGGGGCGAACACGGAAAGGGTAGAGCTCAAGTATGGACTTAATTTTAAGAGTCCTTTGTTATTTTCTTTTTCTTTCTCTAGCATTATTCTTTCTTTATTCTTCTTTCGCTAGAATCTACAATCAACCTCAGAGCCTTTAGCTCCTCTTCTCATGAGAGAATGGACCATGACCCATTACCCAAGTTTAGTGCACTATGACAAGCTCCAGGATGGAAAATGTTAAGTATGGTGGGGAAATGGAACGTTACCCTTGTGAGGGCCCCCCAGTAGTACCCCTTTTCCCTGGGCGGTGACAACATGGGACTAGGGCATAGATGTTGGCCACAAAGGTGAAACAAGGAAACAAACATATCTTCTTGAGCTAGTGATCCATTATCGAACTTCATCCAATGATCCTCATTCACATGCCTAGTAAATTAAGCACAACACCTCGTATGAAAAAAGGACTAACCTACCTCATGGTGAGGTTGGCTTACCATCTCCCATACAATGGGAGAATGGATGTGATGAGTTTGGTTGATCTAGAGTAAAAGAGGTGATCTGAGGGGGACCGTTGGGTTGTTATTTGTGGACATGTTGATCATCATCATGGTTGGGATCATTGTCTTCATTGCAGGCCATGAGACATGATCTCCTTTAGTTACCCCTAAGCATGGGGGAGTAACATCTGGCTCCAACATGAGGACATGTGCTCACCGTAGAGCGCATGAGAACCTCAACATCTATGGTTGTTCAAGACCTGCAATCCTGCACCCACTTCTAACAACAATAACAGTTCAGTAGTAAAGGTTGGTGGATGTGATCCATCGGGGTTAGTACCGAAACCAAAATCCTCTATAGCTAAGACATGTATAATAGAGCAAAGATAATAAAAAAATGCAAGTAATCTAACAATGAAAATGCAATGACTATAGTATCATGAAATGCATGATGCAAATAATATACAAATGAAATGAAAAATGCACATGACCTACCTACCCTAATGCTACATGTCAACTGAAAAGCTAGGTATAATCATATAACCAATGAATCCATCATAGCGTTTTATCAAACCCAAAAATTATAACTTTGTGCTTAATTACAAACCAAAGCAGAAATATATCAAGCACAAAATAATCATGAGTTCGAATAACCAATAAAAAAGAGCTAAAAATGGAATCAATCTCATGAGGGTGGGAGGGGGGAACAAAATTATGCCAAGACACATTCACATAGAATTGCTCAGTCCATCTCTAAATAGGGTTGTGATAAGATGAAGGCTCATAGGGTTGACCCAAAGGCTCTAAAGGTTGACTATCCTGGCTCTCATCACTCCGAGGCTTGGGATGGAATGAAAATAAATCTTAAGGATGCCCGATGATCATCCAAGGATGGGATGGATGAAGACTTGGACATGGGTAAAGATCTCAAGAAAAAAATTTGCTCACGACATAGGGCTTGTTGGTCTTCCATGTGAAACTGGAAATCCTTGCAACAAACCATAGGTTGAAAACAACTTTGCCCCATAGGTAAATCACCATCGGGAGGAGAAATCCCAATGGAAAAGCAAGATGAAAAAGGAGAAGGTTGGAAACTATCGTCATGAAAATCTTGTTCTTGGCAAATCATGGCCTCATCTTCATCAAAGTTAGAGCATAAAGGTGGTTGAAAATCTTCTTCGTAGAATAAATCCAAGTGCTCAAAAGAATATGTATCAAACCTTTCAAGATATGACCGGAAACCATCATGAGGGTGTTGTAATACGTCATCCATGGGTGGTTGGAACAAATCTGTGATCATATCATCTTCATGTTTCCACACATCTAAATCATTAGCAATCACATATGGTTTCTGTCTTTTAGCCTGCTCAAGAGGCTGTGGTGCTACCGGTGGGTGGGTCCCTACCGGTGTTTGTGGTCTCCGAGGAGGTTGATCCTCTGCCTGTGATGGCTCCTCCTCTGAGCTAGTGGATCCACTGTCCTGCTCCTCCTCACTATCCACATTGTCTGTTGCCACCTCAATATAATGGATCTCTCCCTTGCCCATGCACCTGTGGCCTGGGACCCAAGGGTCCTTGCAGGTGAAGCAAAGCTTCTTCCTCATAAGCTCTCACCTCGTCTCATCATCCAGCTTCTCCTTGCCCCTACACTCTCTCTAGAATGGCTTCATGTCTCGGTCCCTCTATGGTACGAAGGGTTTGGAAAAGGGTTTAGTCTTCGACATTGAGTCTGCCAAGTCTCAAGTGCGTAAGATGGCATTCTACAAGGTGTGAGGCCTGTATGCCTTCACCCATCCTCTCAAGGGTTCTGTGAGCCCCTCTGTGAATAACATAATCAACCTGGGCTCTGAGATATCTGTCATTGCTACTGCTACCCGCTGAAACTCCATGATGAATGCCTCTGCTGTGCTAGTTTGTCTCAACTGGGGTAGATCCCTGAAATGGATCTCTGGATCCCTCCTATCAAACTTGTCCATGAGTCTCTCTATGAACTCCTTGTAGGAAGTGATGTGACTGTGACCCAATGTCACCAATCCATGATGCCACCACTCGTGTGCCTCACCCTCCAAGTGTAGGATAGAGAACCTGATGGCCTCTGTCTCGGTCATCTGGTTGAGCTTGTAGTATGTGTTTAGCTTCTGTACCCAAGCTCTGGCAGTGCATTTGGACGATCCATCAAAAGAAGGTATGGTCAGTTTACCAACTTTCCAGATGAAATCCAAGTTATGCCCATGTTGTTGTTGTTGTTGTTGTCCTCCTCTCTGAGGCTCTCTGGGACGGTTCCTGTGTCCGAGTCCACGGTACTCGACCAGGGTCATGTCCTAATGGAAGTCACAGCCCAATGCTCTCCCTCCTGTACTCTGCAATGTCCTCTGCCTAAGTGGGCGGCCTTTGTGCTATCGGCTATTGTGTTGTTGTTGGGGGTGCCCTCTGGAAACTGGGGAACAATGGCCTGGGAATCCTACTCAAAGAGTTGTATGTGCGAGTAGGTGACTGGGGTCTACTGCCTGCCCCTGAGTTCCCCTGCGCTACATGTGGGGCTTATGTGCTCGGGGTGCCCACTATAGCCAATCTATCAACCATCTGCGCCAAGGACCGAGTCATGGCCTGCTGACTAACTACCAGATTGCTAAGTACCTACAAGAAGGCTACCTCAGGTTCCATGGGGGCCTTGCCACTGCCCTCTGGTCTCTCATATCTGTCTCCCAACATCCTCTCTACCTCAAGCTCTGCCTCATACTCTGCCCTTCTCTCTGCTTCCCTGTGTGCCTCTTACTCTTCCTCTGAACTGGGAGGAAAAGGGGGAAAATTTGGTCTAGGTCTCCTCTCCCTGCGTCTGTTGTAAGTGACATACTCAGCACCTATGTGCTCACGGCCCTCTGGTTCACCGGTTGAACTCATCGTCTTTAGTCACAGGCTGGCAGGACTAAAGCTCTGATATCATTGTAATATCCCAAATCCAGCTAGTCTAGGAAATGTTGCTAATCTGCTATGTTTGTTGTCTGATTTGATACACTGGGGGTTTCTGGATGCGTTTAAGTTGCGGGTTTTAACATGCTTGGTGTTTTTCGCATGTGTGTGTAGATAAATAAGTGTTTACGACATATGAATAAGCATACAGATAGTAAATGACACAAAAGACTGCAAATCATATATTATGATATTTCTGCGGTTTACAATGCCGTATGCGGCTGAGTAAAATAAATCTCTCGGCTAGATCAGTGACAAAAGGATCTTAACCGAAATACAATAAGCAAACTAAAACAATAATACCCGGTAATAGAAGAATGTTGTTGGATCAATGAATGAGTTGTAGGATCTGCTACAAGCTACGGCAACTGCTGCAAGACTGGAAAGTTCGCCCTGGTGGCTAAACTCCTCGAATCTGCATGGAAACTGTCTCAAACAGTGTGCCCCGCTCTCTCACTCGGTCCTGGTGACTGACAAACTGACAATCGGCCCTCTACTGATATATCTGGACCCTGGATGGTGTTGAATTTTCACTATGCTACGCTCAAGCATGAGGTTTATTTCATTTAGCATGTACTTGAACCATAAACAAATGCAGCAACACCATACACAAGTGTTGCAATAACCAAGAGCACAAGAAGAATAACCATGCACAAGAACACAAGAAATATCCTAGGAAAACCCTTCTCAACCAAGGGAAAAACCCAGCAATCCATTGTTATATTCTCAAGAGAAGATCCCCCAACCATAAACCCTAATGCACACAAGAGGGTGCTTCTACAACCTTGAAACTAGTGCCCAAGAGAGGTGTGCACTTCAGCCTTAAAGGTAGGTCTAAAATTTCCAAATGACAAGTGACAAGTGTGAGAGGGTGTGTTTACTCAATGGGGAAATCACCTCTATTTATACAAGACCAAACACAACAATAGGTGTGTCTATTGGCACAACAGGGCCGACCTAAATAACTCAGTGATTCAATTAATTATTACAATAAACATTAATTATCTTTCACATATGGTGGGGCCGACTTGTACCCTTTACATGACAATTACGGTTACAAGTAAATCTTACACTCAGACAATATAGCAAGGGATCCACACATCCACTAGTGCTCAGCCACTAGGGACACGTCCATCTGTGCTCAGCAACAGAGACGTCATACTCAACAAATCTCTATCTCAACTAAGTCCACAGGAGAATCATCTGGAGTACCATCTCAAGACTGACTCAACTGAGTCCACAACGATACACCCATCACATGGGCACACCCAACATTGGGGCACACATCGACTCAACTCAGTCCAGAGGAGAACGATACACCCATCACATGGGCTCTCTCACAGGTCGACTCAACTCAATCCAAAGGAGAACATATCCTGGAGAATGTCACACGACGCTGCAATCATCAACACTCCCTCTCAGCTAGGGAGGCATTCTCCACCAGACCAAGTCTCTCACGGACGTACTCGAACTTCGTCCTGGCAAGCGGTTTGGTGAAGACATCTACAATTTGCTCATGTGTAGAAAGGTACTGCACATGTACTGCTTTCCTCTACACCATATCTCTGATATAATGGTATTTGATCTCAATGTGTTTCGATTTATCGTGAAACATAGGATTCTCTGAGAGCTTCACACAACTCTGGTTATCACAATGAATAATAGTGGAATCCATCTCATGATCAAATAAATCTGCAAGGAGCTTGCGAAGCCACACTGCTTCGCAAACTACCACACATAACACTATGTACTCTACTTCTACAGTACTCAAAGCCACAGAGCTCTGTTTCCTACTGCACTAGGAAACCATGGCAGATCCCAAAGTAAAACAACAACCGGATGTGCTCTTCCGGTCAACTGCGCTCCCTGCCCAATCTGCATCGGCATATCCCTGCAAACACATGTCTACACCAGAGGCATATCTCAGGCCATATCCAACTGTGCCTCGTAGATATCTCAATACATGCTTCGCTCCTATCCAGTGAGTCTGTCTCAGTTGACTCATCAACTGACTGAGTATGTTCACTGCATAGAATATATCATGTCTGGTGTTAACCAGATACATCAATGATACAATCAGTTGTCGGTAAAGATGTGGATCAATCTCGCCTGAATCAGTAGAAGCATCATTCATTTTCTTTAGATCCATCACCATCGATGTAGGCATGGATTTGAAATTTGTCATACCGAATTTCTTCAATATCTCCACTATATATTTTCCTTGACTCGGGAAAATCTCATCAGTCATTTGCCATACTTCTAGTCCCATGTGTTGAAATAATGTAACTGCGAAGAGTATTCTTATTATTATTGTTATTTTATTCATTGGATTAATCCCCATTGTGGATAAATCATGTCGGTAATTGTATTAGGACCAAATCCCCTTTTGCGGATTGGTCATCGGACAATTGTAATAGGCAGAATAAGAAGTCGGCCCCAGCAGTTATTACTGAGACCTAGAATTAAATTAAAGGTGGGTTTACCCACCCAGAGTGAGAGGTCGACCCTGCTAGTGAAACCCTTTCACATGTGCCATTGTTGTATATATAGGAGGCTAGCGCCTCACTTTATCACACAACCCACTTGCTCATTCTCTTATGAGGCAAGCTGCAATTACCAGTTGGAGAGAGGAGAAGAAGAGTGGCGCATCTCTTGGAGAGGACTATCTGTATTGGTTTGAGTTATCTCTTGAACATTGTATTAGTAATTTATG
>SNQJ01S0018228.1:196739-208242 GCA_010110895.2 Picea sitchensis
GTATTAGTAATTTATGATAAGGAAGTTTTTGCTGGGTTTTCTTCCCCTAGAGGGTTTCCCGGGATAAATGTTGTGTCTCTTGTGAATGTGTATTTCTCAATGATCGTGTTCTTATGATGCTCTTATCTATTGAAATGCAAAGAACTATAATAATGGCATAAACATTAACACCAGGAAGTAGTGCATCATACCCAGATCCTTCATCTCGAATTCAGAAGTCAATGCACGCTTGCATTTAGCAATAAGTATTTCTAAACCAGTGAGGAATAAGTCATCAACATACAGGACCAAGATCAGGCACTCGTTACCAGCAATGTGATAATATAGGTTTGGATCAGCAACACTCTTGTTGAAGCCCAAACTCATCAAGAATCCATCCATCTTCTCGTACCAAGCATGAGGTGTCTTCTTTAGTCCAGACAGGGCTTTCTTCAACCTACACACATGGGATTTATGCTCATGTATCATGAATCCTTCCGGTTGCTCGATGTAAACTTCTTCCTCAATCTCACCATTGAGAAAGGTTGTCTTTACATCCATCTGATGTAGTCTCCAACCCATGGATGATGCTAGTGCAATGATAGTACGGATGAAAGTGTATCTTGCTACAGGAGCAAATGTCTCCTCATAATCAATTCCCTCCACCTGTGAGAATCCTCTAGCTACAAATCTCGCTTTGTACTTCTCGACACTTCCATCAGTTGCATGCTTGATCTTATAGATCCACTGGGAAGTCACCACAAACTCCCCTTCTGGTCTCGAAACAATATCCCACACATCATTCTTCATGATGGACTGATACTCTTCTATCATGGCATCTTGCCATACCTACTAACCTGTTGCTTCTCCATGACAAGAAGGCTCAGTATCAATGATGTGGCTCATGGCTGAAACATAGCTCAAGAACCTATGTGGTCTCTTACTCTCTCGGAATGTGCCTCGAGGAGTTGTGTGTCCCTCTGCCTCCTGCAGAGTCTGTCGAGCCCAGGCAGGCCTTTTATGGCCTACTGCAATGTCTCTGGGAGCATCTACTGGAGCTACTGGATCAACTGGATCAATGGTTGTCTCCCTCTGAACTGCTAAAGGAGGAGAAGGTACTGTCTCACTGTCAATCTCCATCTAAGATTCTCTAGATCTTCGAAAGGTTATCTCTTCCTCAAAGATGACATCTTTGCTAACCTCGATCTATCTGACCAGGGATGTATATCCGATATGCCTTCAAAGATTCACTGTACCCCACAAATGTACCCTTTGTGCCTGAGGGGTCTAGCTTGGTTCTCTTCTCCTTGGGTACATGAAAGTATATTGGACACCCAAATATCCTTAAGTGTCCAACCTCAGGCTTCACTCCGGTGAAGGCTTCTTCGGGAGTCATGTTCTTCAAAATCTCGTGAGGACTCCTGTTATGAACATACATTGCTGTCATGGATGCTTTTGCCCACAGAATCATAGGTAGATTATGATCATGTATCATTGCTTTGGTTGCCTCAATGATGGTTCTGTTCTTCCTCTCTGCAACCCCATTTTGTTGAGGGTTATAAGGAACGGTGTACTCCCTCTTGATCCCTGCCTCAATACAAAAATCACTGAAATCCCTGGAGGTATACTCTCCTCCATTATCTGATCTCAGCACCTTGATCCTCCTCCTGATCAGGTTCTCAACCCAAGCTTTAAACTCTTGAAATCTCGCAAGGACTCCATCCTTGGTCTTCAAGAAATAAATCCACGTCTTCCGAGAGTGATCATCGATGAAGAGCACATAGTACAAATATTCGTTCAAGGAAGCAGTAGTCATGGGTCTACATACATCTGAATGTATCAAGTCCAAGATCCCCTTGGATCTGCTGTCACTGCTCAAGAAGGACCCCTTGACATTTTTACCAAGAGCACAACCTCTGCAAACACCATTATGCTGAACCTGTATCTCTGGAAGGCACGTTACCATCTTCCCTAGAGCAGGAAGGGCTCTATAATGTATATGAGCAAGTTTCCTATGCCATAGCTCACTCAGGCTGATAGTATCATGTAACAGGGCCTGGACTGGTCGGACAGTTAACCTATATAAGTTGTTCTCTCGAACACCAATCACTCGGGCAAAATCCATATGTGAGTTCTTCAAAAGAAGAATGCTTCATCTTTTATGTCTTCATCTCTCTGAGGTGGCTCTAGATCAACATCAGCAGTGGAGGCAAGTTGTCTTCCTTTCTTCCTGATAGGACATTCTCTCGCAAAGTGTCCATACTTGTCACATCTGAAACACTAAATCTTTCTTGCTTTGACGTCATCTTCCTTCCATTCTTCCTTCTCTTCATCGGTAGCTACTTCTGGTAGAGTCTTTTATATCACACTCTATAAGTCATCCTCTTCCAGGGTGATCTGTAGTCTTGACTTCCAAGAACTGAAGTTGCTTGATCCATCAAGCCTATCTTCCACCAAGGTTCTGTTTTCATGGTTTGCAGATTCTTCCACAAACCCTTAGCAACTAGGCTAGGAAACCTAACGGCTAGGCTAAGCTAGAAACCTTAGGTTTCGTTGGACTTATGACTACCAACAATAAGCCTTTAGAGGGTCACAAGAATACTGATATGTTGTAGAAACCCTAGAACCGAAATTTCTGCAGAAAATTGCGGAACCCTAGAAACCCTAGGGCCAAAAATCCAAAATTCTCGAAATTGCAATCTGAGAGTCTCTGGAGGTGCACTGAAGAAGGTCGTACACTCCTATGCCAAAATTAGCCCCAACGTTTCAATCTAGGGTGCTGAAGCAACCAAAAAAGAGAGGTTCGTACTTTTTATGGAAACCCTAGAAGGGTCGTACAGTTCTGCAGTTGGGAGGTGACGGTTTGCTAGAAGCTTGTGCAATGGTTTCTTTCAAGTCCTTTGCTCTGATATCATGTTGAATTTTCACTATACTAGGCTCAAGCATGAGGTTTATTTCATTTAGCATGTACTTGAACCATAAACAAATGCAGCAACACCATACACAAGTGTTGCAATAACCAAGATCACAAGAAGAATAACCATGCACAAGAACACAAGAAATATCCTGGGAAAACCCTTCTCAACAAGGGAAAAACCTAGCAAAACTTTTCTATATTCTCAAGAGAAGATCCCCCAACCATAAACCCTAATGCACACAAGAGTGTGCTTCTACAACCTTGAAACTAGTGCCCAAGAGAGGTGCGCACTTCAACCTTAAAGGTAGGTCTAAAATTTCCAAATGACAAGTGACAAGTGTGAGAGTGTGTGTTTCCTCAATGGGGAAATCACCTCTATAGACACAGCAATAGTTGTGTCTATTGGCACAACAGGGACGACCTCAATAACTCAGTAATATAATTAATTATTACAATAAACATTAATTATCTTTCACATATGGTGGGGCCAACTTGTACCCTTTACATCACAATTAGGGTTACAAGTAAATCTTACACTCAGACAATATAGCAAGGGATCCACACGTCCACTAGTGATTAGCCACTAAGGACACGTCCACCTGTGCTCAGCCACAGGAACGTCATACTCAACAGATCTTTATCTCAACTGAGTCCACAAGAGAATCATCTGGAGTACCATCTCAAGCCTGACTCAACTCAGTCCACAAGAGTACAAAGGCAGGAGACCACAATGACTCAACTCTCACGGTGGAGAACAATACACCCATCACATGGGCACACCCAACACTGGGCACACATCGACTCAACTCAATCCAGAGGAGAACGATACACCCATCACATGGGCACACCCAACACATGGGCTCTCTCACAAGTCGACTCAACTCAATCCAGAGGAGAACATATCTTGGAGAATGTCACACGACCCTGCAATCATCAACAGATGGATCCCCCTGGGGAAATGCGCCCCCTCTATTGCTGGAAATTGTGCCCTAGTGATTCCCTTGTCGGAATCGTTTGATAAGGGTCTCAAACTAAGCACCCTAGGCTCCTCTGAAATGGGTCGAAAGGATTCCCTGGATCTGATCTGATGATCTCTTGGGAATTCCAAAAGTGTCCTCCCCAACTGTCGCACCCTCAGTGGCTGAGAAATGCACCCAAGATGATTCTTCGTTGGAATTTGACGAGAAATCAGGCAATAGAAGTGTCTTGCCCTCCTCTCAACTAGGTTGGAGGGGAATCCCTGGATTCTCCCTGGCTGGGACAAGTCGACTCAACCGATGCTCAGAAGTTGCACCCTCTCCCTAGACAAGTGCACCCTCACTGCTACAACTGGATAACTATTGTTGAAGTACGATGGAAGATCTAGGTGATCTTCCCAATGACTAGGGTGTGTCTCTCAACACCAAAATCAACCTCTGGGTGTCTTCCTCATGGAATCCACAAGCTCTATCCTGAGATGTGCCTCTCTCCTCAACTGCCAAGTCAAATTCTTCATAATGATGAATTAGGTCGCTTTACCTTTTCTTATAGCTGCCCGAAACCCTAATTCGTTGTTGACCTATTTTTAGCTCATTTGTTCTATTTTTAGCTCACTTTGGCTTAAAAGCGCTTTTAGTCACTTTTAGCTCAATGTCACTTTCGAATTATAACACCCTCGACTGAAGTGACCTCTAGTAACCCTATTTACCCCTATATGGCCCTGGCTATAGTCTAACGAGGTTGTTTAGAGTCTAGACTATTAAGCCTCCTCTCTTGAACTCCTATTTGGAAAGGGACATTACAGATTGGCACATGGGAGATGGTACGTGACGGATTTGCATATTGGAGATAGCTTGCTCAATGGATGCTTGACCTCAGATGGTTGCTAGCTTGGTATTCTTTCGTCGAGTGTTGGAGTTCTCTTCACAGTTTGGTGGATGCCCTTCATGATGGCCACATGGAGAATTCACTTGCTTGGAGAACTCCCTACTTGAAAGGAGCATTGTGCATCCTGGAGGAGGGCTTCAAGCCCTAGATGAAATGGGTTTGCTTGGATTCATGTTTGGAGGCTTGGAGTTGGCTCGAGGATGCCTAGGCTACATCAACGCTCTTGCATGGGGCAGCTGACCCAATCAAGTACATTGCTTAGGAGGATCAATGCAGTCTGTGGAGGCTTGTGACGGAGGGATGTGGACTCACCTTGTGTAGCTACATCATCCTGGTGTGCTTATTGTGTACGACATCAACTTGAAGCATGACATGTGTACTTTGGAGTGGACTGCTTCACTTGTTGTAATGGCTTAGGACCACATTCTATTGTTGGCCTCCTTTACCTCTCATGTAAATAGGGGAAGGAGAGAGTCCTCATAATTATCACATCACACCATTGTATCTCTTCTCTTTGTACTTAGCTTCTTGGAGGAAATCGCTAGGGTTTCCTCGTGAACCCTGGGTGGAGTTATGAAATCTAGAGGAGACGTCTTCACTTGGAGTTTGCTCTTGTGACTAGGGTTTTCTCTTATGGAGGAGATGTTGGTGATGATCACTATTATTTCTCTATCTTGGCTCTTCACTTGTACTTGATATCTCTCTCTCTTAGAGTCACTAGGGTTTCTTTTCTTGGAGTATCTTCGAGCATCTTGGAAGTCTAGGGTTAGGGTTTATCCCTTGGAGGTTTGAGATTAGGGTTTTGTGGTAAAAACCTAGGGTACCTTTGTTGGAGAAGAAGAAGAAGAGAAGAGATTGTCTAGCCTTGGAAGATATTTGGTGTGATTCTCGCATATCGGAGCTCCTTGGTTGAGCTAAGGTTTTCATGTCTTTCCTAGTTTAGGTTTTGGAGAGCTAGTGGACTTGTACTAGCCTTGAGAGAAGGCCGTGGTATGTACATGTACTTGTATATAAATGAAGTTTTCAGCTGTCCAAAACTTGTGCATTTTCCAGATTTGATTTTCAGCCATATATGTTCTTCGTGTATTGTTATTTACAACTACCTGTTTTGATGATTTGATAAAAGTAAAAAGGACAACTGTTGAATGATTTTACATCTTCACTAAGAAATCTAAAGGGCTGATTTGCTGCTGATATATCTGCTTTTGTACTCCTGTTATAACTGTTGTAGAAGATAATTTTCAGATAGGTTTATGTGGGATAACTTGCCCTAGAGGGCTGGAACTTATCCAAGTTGTTTGGTATCTTTTCTCCTTGGATTGCCTAGAAGTTTGGACTGTGTGGAAGTGAAATATTGTATTCTTTCTGTTGCTGTTTTATACACTATCTCACAACAGCCCTAAGGCTGAAATTCACAGGGTGAAGATCCAGGAAACCTCTAGGAAAGAGGTGAAATTTCTGAATTATCAAAATTCAGAAATTTCAACTCTCCATATTATATGTGTTATTGTGTTATTGTGTTATGTACGCACCCATATCTGAAATTTAACGTGGTATTAGAGAAACAATAGGCTTGAAGCCTCTAAAGACAAAGACCAAGCATCAGAGATCGATACCATTGGAGGAGACCATGAAAACAGAGGGATGGAAAAGAGTATACTTGCAAAACAATGTGAAAGGAAAGGTGAAAGCTAAATTGTTATTTAATTTCAACCGAAAAAGGTGCTTTAAATAATTTAAAAAGCTCCTAGCCTTCTTAACTCAGGAAGAAGGGGAAAATAAAAAAGGAGCCATCAGGAGGAGACATACCCAACACGCCATTGAAGGTTGTCAAACCTCAACCATTGAAGCTAGTGAGAAGTAATGGCTCAAATGCATTAGAGAAGCATGAGAGGGCAGATCTAGATCAAAGACCTACAAAGATAGAATCAAACCTGCAAGCGAGAGAAGCAAAGAAGGAACATAAAGAAAAGAAGACGACGAATCACAGAGAAATTGTGTGACCTAGCAGACCTTGCAGAAAAATGCTTGATTTTGATGTGACAAGTCCACACTAACCGAGTATAAATCCATGATAAAGACAAGAAACATGTGTGAAGAAGACGCACACAAACAGATCTGTTTGCATGAGCAGGAAACTAAATTTTTGTGACCCAGACCTATTGCATCAACACACTAGCAGAGAGATTGTGAAGCAGAACCAAATTAGTTCCAAATTCATGTGGACAGCGAAATTCCTAACATGGATAGATAGAGCAAATTTCTCAAAGAGATAAATCTGTATAAGTTTTCATATTTGAGAAATACTTTTTGAAGAAAAATCCATCAAACAGAAAAAATCATGTGCCCTACCAGTGTACTTTAAAATCCCATGAGGAGGAAATCATGCAATATGCAGCCTAGGAGAGGCAGATGTAGCACAGGAGAGGTAAAGGCAACCCAGGAGAGGTGAGATGCATAGCATCCTTGAGAAGACAGGAGCAGTTGCATCAGACAGAGAGGGCATAGCAGCCCACAATTTGAGCGATAGAAATGCACGGAAATTGCAGTCCAACAGAGATGATCGGAAATGAAAGATGATTTTGTTTGAAATTCAGGGTACTTAATTTGGTTACAATGTGGATGACTTTTCAAATTTATCTGATTGAAAACGAAATAAAAAAATCAGTTCATAAAATGTTGAGCTTGGTACTAGGTCAATGGAGATAGTTGGTTTTTCTGGAATTAGTCATTTCAACGTTTAGACAACAGTAAAATTTGAGAAAATAAAACCAGACAATGGTATAAAACCAAAAAATGGACACCCATACACATCTTATGAAATGAAAACAGACCCTGGGAAAAGAGACAAAAGGAAAACCTATATATGATAGACAGAAGTGTTGATGATTGCAGCTTCATGAGACATTCTTCAGGTCTTCTCCCCAGAGCAGTGGGCTGGGTCAACCTGTGCCTTCTGCCTGTCTTCTCCCCGATGGACTAAGCTGGGTCGACCCGAGACAGGTCTTCTCCTTGGTTGTGCTGGGCTGGGTCGACCTGAGACGGGTCTTCTCCCCAGGTGGATGGGCTGGGTCGATCTGTGGGGACGCCCCTGATCTTCTCCCCATATCGGGCTGGGTCGACTTGGAGAACGCTCCTCTAAGACAGAGTTCAGCAGGACACTTGTCAGAGTAGTGGCAAGTTGTCCTGGGGTGGCACCCAATGTTCCATGGGAGCAGACCATGTGGATATGTCACTTGGGAGTTCACCAAGTGGACACGTCATGAGGGACCAGCCCTTGATGATCATGATGACTTGTTCTAGTGGGTCGTAGCCCCTAGAAGAGATGAGGACGTCCACACTGGGTGCAGCCATGTGTGATGTGTTGATGCAGCCTTTCACTATGATGCCCAGAGAAAAGAAGAAGCCCAACGTCTTGTGTAGAATACCTAAACAGCTAAAGTCGGCCTGGATGAAGAGACACCTTTTGGACAGGATAAGTTCACATTGGACTTGTATATAGAGAGAGAGAGCTATCTCTCATTTGTGATCATATCACTTGGATAATTTTCTCTCTCTTGGGTAGCGCTCTCTTGGACTATCTTTCTCTCTTGTGTAGCACTAGCTTCTTGGAGTCCTAGCGCACTTCTTCTTTGGTTATGGTATTTTCTCTTGGACAAATTATTATCTAGTGAAAGGTTGCTGCTGGATTTTTCTCCCTTGATAAGAAGGGTTTCCCAAGATATATCTTGTGTATCTTGTGCATGGTTATCTTCTTGTGATCTCGGATATATATATATGTGTGTGTGTGTGTGTGTGTGTGTGTGTGTGTGATGCAATTTATGGTTATGGTTTATGCTTGATGATGCTTATGCTATTGTAAATGTAAAAGAAAGTCAACAAATTGAACAAGTATAAAAAAATTCAACAAGAAGACACAAACAGGATGCATGGCAGAGATGCGCAGTGGAAACCCGTACTCAACTAGCAGTCTCCAAATAGAGGGACTAAGATTATATTAGTGATTGTCTGGTGAATAACAAAAGAATATTCTCACTGGAGGTTGGCAAGAAGAAGTTATCAGGGTAGCCATAGAGTTCTGAATTATGGTTGGAAAGGACAAGTTACCAAGGCAACCATAGCACTAGAATTTTGTTGATGAGGAAAAGTTGTCAAGTAAGCCTTAGGGCTAGGAGATTTTGTTGGCAAGGAGACACTGCTGGGTGATAGAAATTATAGTTGGAGGTGGGAATACACTCTAGGAGGCAACCATAGTGCTAGGAGATGTTTGAAATTCAGGGTGTTGAATTTGATTACTATGTGGATGATTTTTTAATTTATCTGGTTGAAAAATAAACAAAACATTCAGTTAGTAAAATGTTGAGCTTGTTACTGGGTAAATCAAGGTATTTGGGTTTTTTTAAACTAATCATTCCAACATTTAGACAACAGTAAAATTTGATAGAAAATAAAACCAGACAATGGTATAAAAGCAAAAAATGGACACCCATACACATTTTATGAAATGATGACAGACCTTGAAAAAAGAGACAAAAGGAAAATCTATGTTTGATAGACAGAAAGGCCCAAACAGGATGCATAACCGAGAAGTGCAGTGTAAACCCGTACATGACTAGCAGTCTCCAAATAGGGGACTAAGAGTTTATTGGTGATAATCTTGTGAACAACAAAAGAATATTTTTACTGGAGGTTGGCAAGAAGAAGTTTTCAGAGTAGCCATAGAGTTGTGAATTATGGTTGGCAAGGAGAAGATGCCAAGGCAACCATAGAGCTAGAATCTTGTTGACAAGGAAAAGTTACAAAGTAAGCCTTACAGCTAGTAGATTTTGTTGGCAAGGAGACATTGCTAGGTGATAGAAATCATAGTTGAAGGTGAGAGAATCACTGTAGGCAGCAACCATAGTGCTAGATGATTTGTCAGAAGGTGTTTTCCAGTGGGGAATAAAGATGGTGTTACATAAATAGTATCATGATTGTCAAATGAACAAACAAGAACAGCAGTTCTACCTTTGAGATGAAGGCGACAGCAATCAGAGGTTCGGAGAAGCAGTTGAAGATGACATGTACCCAGGTGGTTCTTCTTGATTATAGGCAGGCACTGCAACTAATTACCTAGGTGACCCAATGGATGGGGATTGACCAACATGCAGTCTTCAGATTTCTCCTTTGTAAATATTTGATTCCAAGATACAAATTGGAGGACAACGTAAACAAGGTGGGATCAATTAAGTTATGGGAGCGGAAGCATTAACAGAAATGATGCAGACAAGCATAAAATGTGCATGAAGCAAATTAGATCGAAACAGTGTTTGTATCACTGCGAAAAGATCTCTACATTGCTTGTGAGAAAGAGAATGAAAAAGAGAAGGATGCTCTATTGCTATGCTATTTTCTATCATACATTCTATACATAGAAGTACATATAAGATGAGAGCTATCTCAAAGCATAGAATAACTGACTACCTATACGTAACATCTAGCAGGGCTAATTTGGTTAAAGAGTGTCATATGAATAAGTCTTAGCAACCAGGATAAACTCCTAAGTTAACATAAACTTCAAAATACAACTAGGCACGCACTTAACAAATTTACAACTACATAGGAATATCTAATACTCTCCTTCATACTTAGCAACACTTAAAAGTTAAATTCCAATGCAAATTTTCTATTTATCTTCAAGTCTTCCAACTTCAAGGAATTAGTAGTAATGCATCCTTGGGACACAACTTAAGAACTGTTGAAAAGAAAATACAATGTGTCATAAGAAAACCATCCACCTATTCTCGTGTTTCTTATAAAATCAAGAGATGTAAATACAACTACAAACAAATCAGTGCTTTACAACAAAATGGAACGTACCTATTCAAAAGAGCATAGATCACTGGCTTACTCAAAAGCAACTCCTTCTCTCTAGATGCTTCCTCGGAAGAGTTTCCTTCCAAGGTCAAAATTTCTTGAAGAGATGAAAGGCAATTGGCAACAACCTATATTGTAAGAAATGTGCCGAAAAAAAGCAATTACTTCCAAATTTTCAAAACAAAACAAAGCCCCAAAAACAGGTTGTTAAAAAATTATCAAACTTCCAAACAAGAGAAATGAAATCAAATTCCAACTAAAACACCAATATAGAGATTTGAATGTGAGAAACCAAACTTGAATAAAGTGGTCACTCGAGCAATGCCTGTCACTAAAACGGTACAATGAAAGGAAATCTCATTTCCATTATTTAGAACAAAAGACAACCAACTCAAAATAAAAATCAAATCGAAAATGATATATGCTAAGACCCTATCCAAGAAAGAATTCATGTAGATTGCAATATGAATGCAAAACAATCTTGGGAACTCCCAAAAACATGCTAAATGTTAGCTAGCAGGTTATTTTGAGTTTCCTACAATTGATATAAGACTTCAAAGACCAGAAAATTGTTGTTTGCCTCACAATGTGTTAGAATTAGGGTAGTAAAGCAGAACAAAAGTATCTTTTTATTTTTCAATGAGGATGACACTTAGATCTGATATCTAGTAAACAACTCTACACTATTTGAACAGAAAAATGAGTAAGTGTGCTCAGATCTAAGATAGTAGAGTCATTTAGTTAAAGGGTAGATCTACAGTAAACATTAGTTCTGATCCTCAATACTGGACTTAAACTTTATACAGATCTACAGATCTAAACTAACTGATCATGAACAGTAAATCACAACTATAGAAACAAGAGGTAACCTCAACATACAGTTCA
>SNQJ01S0018228.1:209174-242680 GCA_010110895.2 Picea sitchensis
CTTTTAATTTGCCCCTAAGACAAAACAACATAAACCCCAAAACATACAAACAAGGATAGAAGAGGGTTAAGGAGGGTTTACAAGGTGGCAATACTCGTTCATTCATATTCATGGTGATCTTGTTACTTTATCATCATTGCATATGGGACTTATCCCTCATGTGGTCATGTCCTTCTTCAGGAAGGTCATACACCAACAAAATACTTGATCAAGGATCAAGTAGCCCCAAAACTTTTTCTGGGGCCTTATCCACCAAGGTCCAAGACCAAGGATCAACCCACGCCCTAGGCATGGGTACCCTGAACCATGTCCAAGGGCCCTAGACTTATCTAGGGGCTTTAACTGCTTGGTCCTAGACCAAGAACCCCAGTCGTCTACTGGGGGCTCTCTCAGGGATCTTTACTACTTGGTACCAGACCAAGAACCCCAGTCATCTACTGGGGGCCCTCTCAAGGGTCTTTTCCACCATGGTACAAGACCATGGATCAACCCATGCCTCAGGCATGGGTACCCTGGACATTTCTGGGGGCCCTAGACATATCTAGGGGCTTTAGCTGCTTAGTCTCAGACCAAGAACCCCAGTCATATACTGGGGGCCCTTACAAGGGTCTTTTGCCATGGCATTGACTGTTTGGTCCCAGACCAAGAAACCCTAGGGGTGCACTTGGGGGCCCTAGATCTCGGCTAGGGTCTTTGCCATCCTCCCGGAGAATGGCTCTTGCAGCTGCTTTAAATTTAACACAATGTAATGACCTATTTGGGAAGGTTGCCAACATCATTGAAATTATATATGAAAATTTAAATTGAAGTTTTGGCAATGTCCACCGGTGACCAAAAGCATTTAAAGTTTCTAGTAAACAAATCAACATCAATGTTGCAAATATCATTAATATATCATGATATTTGCAATATATCGCAAGTTTTTCACCTTCCCGATACTCTTAGCTGAAAAAAAATGTGACTTTAGGAGGGGTATGAAAATATTCAAAATATTGTCAAGTTTCACTAGCGCGATTGATTTCAAAGGGCCTTTTTATCTATGGCAAAGGGCCTCGTTATGTATGGCAACCCAGATTCGAAACTCCACGGTAGCAAGAGGAGACACCTAAAATCTCTTCCCTTTCTGGTACAGTTTCCGGTAGTGGGACTTGGTTGGTAGATAGTGGAGCCACATGTCATATGATAGGAGCACGGGAGTTGTTCGAGAGCTTCACAGAGTCTAACACAGGTTTGTATGTGGAACTTGGTATGAGTACCAAGCATGCAGTGCAAGGATCTAGAACAGTGTCACTCCAGATGGAGTCAGGAGATGTGTGTTGAGAGTGACAAATGTGCTATGGGTGCCAAAACTCAAGAGAAGTGTGCTCTCAGTCTCAGCAATTGAGAAGAAGGGATTTGATGTAGTGTTCCAAGATGGACAGGTGTTGATCAAGCCCAGAGGATCTAGCTCAGACACAACAGTTGTTCTTGGAGTTAGAGAGAGTAACTTGTATAGGCTAAAGGGCCAGCTTATGCGAGCTATGGCAAGCAGCAGCAGAGTGGCAGTGAACAAGTAGCAGATAGCTCTAAAGGTTGTGCAGACTCAGAGGGAGAGTCAGTCGTCCAGAGGAAGTCAACCTTCAGGTTCAGGTGGGAGAGAGGAGTCTTCCAAGACTGTCAAGAAGGTGTCATGGGTTGAGATGGCCAGGCAGGATGCTCAGAAGCAGGAGGCTTCTAGGAGCAGGGTGTCTCCCAAGAAGGGTCCATGTCATTCAACAGGAATTGCTTCTGTGTTAGTGAGAGCAGTTGTGGTAGCGGATCCAGTGGGGGAGACAGAGATACTTCCAGGTAATGGTGGATGGAATACCTCTCTCGCTAAGAGGGAGTGTTGATGATTTTGTAGCATCCGGAGGTACTCCCACATTGGCCTTAGTGTCGGGCATGTGGAAATCATTGTTGGCACTCACATTTCATTTTTCATTTTGTGAGAACCCTTGTATATTGAGTTGGGGCTTCACACCTACATGGAGGAATAAACAATTCTAATTTAATGTTGAGTTTAGAAGGGGTTCCTAAACTTACTCATTAGACTCCTATAAAAGGAGAGGCAATGTGAGGAGACATTATGACATCTCATTGTAACATTATGGAGTTGGCATAAGTGAGTGAGCACTTGTGCCAAGGAGATTGAGAGGCAAAATTTCAGCAAGAAAATTCTTCACTTTGGTAAATATGGCCTAGGGTTTCTGGACATTCTTTCTCTATTTTTCCCAGCCAAGGAGGAAGCCGCACGTGTGAGGCTACACATGGTAGCAATAGCATAAATAGGCCGCACGTGTTAGGTCGTACAGTCTGTACCACACGTGTAACCGTACAATCTGTACAAGTGACGTCAACAATCATACAATCCGTACACCTGACGTCAGCAGGTCGTACAGCAGGCTTGCAAGTTGGAAGGGTTTTTCCAGAATTTGTTGAAAGTTGTAATTTTGCTAAAAGGACTGTTTTTGTCCTCATAATTCTCAAATCTGAAAATTTTACAAAACGGAAATTTTGTCTCTCTTGTGCATGGATGGTTTCTCTCTAATCTTTGTGCTTCCGCTATAATTTTTTGTCATAATTTCAATGTAAAATTATTCAGTGATAACAGCTCTAGTTTACCATTTGAACTCACTTGGAAGTAATTTTCAAATCTGAAATTGAATGCATTGAATTGCCTGAAAAAATTAACACTTCTAATTGACAAACCTAGTCACTACATAGCCCAGTGGGCTACCTCAACTAGTTGAGTGTTGTGAATTGCATGCAGGAGGTCTCAGGGTCAAGTCCCCGAGCTAGCTACCTTTGTGATGTACTTGATTTGGTGGGCGTCACTTGATGTCCTTGTTGGGTCAGGCACACTAAGTTTATGCCACCCATTTTACACTAGGTACCATCCTCGGAAAGAGGGTAAGTGCCTAGGAGTTTCCCATGATCTATGTTCCAAGGAAAAAAACTTAATCACTTGACATAATTGAATAAATTAAATGAAACGAGGTGGGGACTAGTAGATAATTAGACATTATATATGACATTTAAGTCACCCAAAACTTGGCAAGAATGTTCATAATATTAGAAACATTTATGGATCTAAGGAAGTTGAGGATGTATTGTCTCAATTGAACGCTCAATAATAGTTGGCTTCCATGTCTATATAGAGTAGTATATATGGTCTTGTCCCTAATGATGGGTGGGGTGTCCACTCAAAATGTTGGACATTTCAAAATTTAATACACGGTTTATCTCCAGAAATCTCAAGCAACATAATGACTAACTGTGAAAACCTACACACTCATATATGGTCTTGTGTTTTGTGAAGATCCTTGCCTCTTCCCCTATCCCCACCTCTTGGTGTCTATCATGCTCTCCTACCATTCCTTGTCCATCCATGACTTGTCATTTTTTTGTCTATGTGTTCTCATAAGCCTTGGTTGAGTCTGATACCAAAAGAACCTCATGTACTACCTAACAACTTGATAAGCAACAAAAGGTTATAAGAGACGGCAGTTCAACTCTAAATCGGGTGAAATGGATCTAAATGATAGTGCCAATGTCTTTCATGTACCTAGATAGTAAATATATTTCCATAAATTTCCTTGTATGGGAAGAGCTCTTATAGAAAGAATGTGACACAACAGTAATCATCTTAATTCTTAACTAATAACAAAGAATATGAATCTCTATTGTCTAGATTGAGAAAGTAGCTACCCCAAACCTCATTATTTTTTTAATATGATTCAATCTCCATTATATAAACATTATAATACAAAGCACATAACAAAATAAGGGTTGCAAAGGGCACACCACCAAGTAGCTAAAAAATCTCCAAGCAACTAGTGATTGGTCACACTGGAGGACAAAACCCAAGAAAAAAAATTTGGTTGAGAACCACAAAGTTCAATAGAAACATAAAAATAGTGTTTAAACACCAAAAATAAGGAATGCTCAATCTAACAACCCACTAGACAGCCTACTTTCCCTCACCCTGATTAGAAAACTAGGAAACCTATTTGGTGGGGGGACATTGAAATCACCATTCCTAGAAATAGTGCCTTGTCCATTGTTAGGTAGTTCTTTAATATGAGCATTTGTGGCTGTCTAGGTTCCGCTCTAATGACGAGCACTAATTTACATGGCGAACAGAATTGATGGGAACTTGCCATTTCCAACGGGGATTGGTCATCTTCATTTAAGCTCTCATCAATCAATACAAAGGTACCGTAACTTAGTGTAGCGAACCACTCTATGAAGCCAAAGAGTAAGAGTATGACTAACACTCAACTAAACCTCAGCAAATAATAAAATTTGAAGAACTCAAACTTTCACGTAATAGTTTTGTAGATTTTTTGCCAAGTCAAACTCTCAAAGTCTTAAAAACTCATGCGTTCTCACGAGTGAAACTCGTGCTTGACGAGTTTGACTTGTCATCAACATGAGTTATCGTTGAATATCTTTTACCTTCAATTTATCACGTGAGTTATCTAAGGTAAAAATCAAAATTCCTTCGATTGAATTGTTGAAACTCCCTTAGCTATAGAAGGTTGTTATGCAACTGTTCAATAATTAAAAGTGAAAAATTGTATTGACCTCGTTGATGATAAACCTAATATTTAATTGGAAGATAATTATAAGGATGTGCATTTTTACATCTTCTTGTCGATTAATGGAATGGTTTTACACAATTGCATGTTGGATTTCAAGGCATCTAACAATGTGATGCCATATGGAGTTATGAAACAGTTGTTGAATTTTCTAATTTCTGGATCTGATAATTATTGCCTTATGATTTCAAACCGAATTTAATGCCATTGTTATCATAGAATAATTACACATCGAAAATCTCAACTCAAATAAAACTGCAGCAGAAATAACAAAATCATAGAAAGATAGCCATGCATTGAAGACACAATATTTTAACCATGGGAAACCCAACCTTGGGAGAAAACCCAACAAGTTTTCTTAAGAAGAATACAAGCCAGAAAATACATCACCATAAAATGAATAACCCAACATATAGAAGCTTGCGCCCTAGCATGAGGAAGACCCTTCAAGGCTAGAGAACCACTAGACAAAGATAGCGCACCACCAAAATTTGCGCAACTGGCAACTGTAATTGGTAACTACAACTGGCAATTGCAACTGCAACTGGGACTTGCACACTTGTTGAGGAGAGCTTGTGAGTGATGTGATAATGAAATGATCCAGCCTTTATTTATAGTAATCTGAGTCACCTTTATTTACTTGTGGGGTTGACTTCTTCTTTTGTCCACAATAATTCATTTAATTCTTTTCCAGGGTTTCTTTAATATTTTAATGGTCTTTGCCCCCGGGGGGGCAGCTCAATTGGCAAGTGCCGTGAAAATGAAGTTCCATGAGGTTTCGAGTTCAACTCCCCCCGACTTACCTTGTGTGCCGCGTAAGGGGCATCGTGGGCACACCTGGAGGTTATAGTGGTAGCGGTTGGATAACACGGCCACGTGTAACGCGAGCATGTGCCCAACTAGCTGTTGATTCCTCCAGACATAAAAAAAAAATATTTTAATGGTCTTTGACTTGTCTTCTTGGCTTTCTTCTTTTACTAGAAAAGTTGTCCATGAGCCATGTTGATGTATCATCTCCTCACATGCACATCTAATTAATATAGGGCTCTAATGTTGAGTAAACCCACCAAGAAACCCCTCATCACAAGAGGTCTCTTGGGCCTACTTCTTCAACATTAGACTAGACTTGTAAACAAGTCGAACCTGCCTTGTAAAAAATAGATCACTTCATCCTGGGTCAGGCAATGTGAAAGCATCTAGCATCTCGAGTCTTTATCACTCCATATCAAATCAGCATGACTAAGGAGAAAGACTACACCTAGGCCATTCACCACTAGCAAAGCCTCCTGAGTGAATGTATCATTTTCCCTTGGTCAAATCAGCATGACCAATCTGGGAGAATGTCTACCCGATGTTGAATCTCGAGTCTTTATCACTCCTAGTCAAATCAGCATGACTAAGGAGAAAGACTACGCCTGGGCCATTCACCACTAGTAAAGCCCCGTGAGTGAATGTATCATTCTCCCTTGGTCAAATCAGCATGACCAATCTGGGAGAAAGTCTACCCGATGTTGCTAACTGGAGAACCATCAACATCCTGGGCCATTCACCACTAGCATAGCCCCATGAGTGAATGTATCATCCTCCCTTGGTCAAATCAACATGACCAATTTGGCAGAATGTCTGCCCGATGTTGAAACATCAACACTCCCTCTCAGGGAGGCAAACATTCTACATCATGACAAGCTTGTCTCTGAAGTATTCAAACTTCGCTCTAGACAGAGGCTTGGTGAGAATGTTCGCAATCTGCTCATTTGCGGATATATACTCGAGCTTCACTGCTCACTTCTACACCATGTCTCGAATGAAGTGATATTCGATCTCAACATGCTTCGACCTGTCATGAAATACTGAATTTTCCTAAAGCTTGATACAACTTTGATTATCACAATGTATCAAGGTCATCTCTAACTCCTGATCAAATAGTCCTGCAAGAAGCTTCCAAAGCCATACTACTTCACAACTTGCAACACTGGCTGTGATATACTCCGCCTCTGCTATACTGAGTGCTATAGAAGTCTGCTTCCTGCTAATCCAGGATATCATAGCTAATCCTAAGTTGAAGCAACACCCTAAGGTGCTCTTTCTGTCCACTGCACTCCCTACCCAGTCAGAATCAGTATATCTCTGTAGCTCACTTCACCACCTGAGACATCTCAGACCATATCCAATTGTACCACGCAGGTACCTCAACACATGCTTTGTTGCAACCCAATGGAAGTACCTCGGCTCAACCATAAACTAGCTCAGGGTGCTCACTGCAAAGCAAATATCTAGCCTAATGTTAACCAGGTACATCAAGGATCCAATCAGGTGCTTCTACATAGTGGGCTCCACCAAATCTGAATCTAAAGCAAAACCATTCAACTTCTTCAGAATTGTCATCATAGGTGTAGCCATGGACTTGCAGTCCATCATTCCAAATTTGCTCAAGATCTCAACTGTGTACTTCCCTTGTCCAAGGAAGATCTTGTCTAGTCTCTGCCACACCTATAATCCCAAGAAATAATGCATCAAGTCGGGATCCTTCATTTCGAACTCTGAGGCTAACTCCCTCTGTCACTGAAGCAAACCCTGTTGTCCAGTCTGCCTCACTGGTTGCTCCCTCTGTGACTGAGGCAAATCCCATACCCCAGTCCTCCTGACTGGCTGCCTCCTCTGTCACTGTAGAAAAACCTACTGAAAGAAATGGATCCTCCCTGGAGGTCTCACATCTCCTAGAAGCCTCCTGCCTCTGAAGCTTTTGTCTAGCCTTCTCAACTCGTGACACTTGTCTATCAGTCTTGGGAGATGTCTCTCTCCCACCTAAACCTGAGGGGGAACTCCCTCTGAGACTCTTCCTCTAAGCTAATTGAATCTCTCTGAGATCAGGCTCACTCTAGGTCCACATGCTCCCTCTGAAACCTGACTCCCTCTGAGTCTGTACAATCTTCGAAGCCATCTGCTCCCTCTACATCTACTGAACTCCTCTGAAATCTGATCTCCTATGAAATGTCCTGGGAGGTTGCTCCTCCCTACTAGATCCTAAGGGTTGACTCCCTCTGAACTCTGGCTCCCTCTGAGCTGCTACTTGGTGGGGCTACCTACCTCACCACTGGTGGAGCCACCTGCTCCTCCTCATAACTGGAAGGTTTGGAATCAATGATGTGACTCCATGTAACCCGAGAACCTCTAAGGTCGTTTTCTCTCCCTGAAAGTATCACTAGGAGTTGCATGCCTCTTTGCATCCTGCAAAGTGTCACGAAGCCAAGTTGGCCTCTTCCTGGTCACCGCAACATCTCTAGGTAGATCCACTGGCCCTGTTGGCTCCACTGACTTCTCTTAATAGTCTGAAGGATGAACAACTGGACTAGAGGGATCTGTACAATCATCCTTTGGAGCCTCCTGCTCCTCACTATCAATCTCCATATGAGACTCTATGTATCCCACAAAAGTACCCTTCTTTCTAGAAGGTTCTAACTTCGTCCTCTTCTCCTTCGATACATGGATGTATACTAGCATGTACACAACTCCTTGTCTAGACAGTCTGCTCCAGGTCTCAAACCAGAGACCATCCGACTTGTTGCCACCTGCAACCGTCACTATAGTTCCCTCTCAGAGCTATCACCTACCCGGAACAAGAACAAGAACAACACTCCTCCAGTGTTGTGACCAATCATTCCTCCTCGATAACCTTCCCAGAGCAAGAACAAGAACAACACTTTTCTATTGTTGTGACCAATCATTCCTCCACAGTAACCTGCCAAGAACAAGAACAAGAACAACACTTTTCTAGTGTTGTGACCAATCATTCCTCCATGGTAACCTGCCCAGAACAAGAACAAGAACCAAACATAAGAACAACACTTTTCTAGTGTTGTGACCAATCATTCCTCCACGGTAACCTGCCTGGAATAAGAGCCAAAAGCAAAAGACAAGTTGAAGAATGTCAACAAGCATGAAACCCTAAAATTTCAACCTTGACCAAATGTCAATCTGAGAGCACTAATAGATGCGCTAAGGCAAGGCGAGTTGCTCTGTGGTAAAATTAGTCCCAATGCTATCCAATAAATGCTCAACGAGCTTGACAAGTGCAGATTTGTGCAATGGCAAATTTCATGTGCAACGACAAACTGTGCAGCGGCAGAAAAATTGTGCAGTGGCAGATTTCAACAAAGCTCTGATGCCATGTTGAATTTTCTAATTTCCAGATTTGATAATTATTGCCTTATGATTTCAAACATAATTTAATGCCACTGTTATCATAGAACAATTACACACCGAAAATCTCAACTGAAATAAAACTGCAACAAAAATAACAGAATCATAGAAAGATAGCCATGCACAGTAGACACTATATTTTTACCCTGGGAAACCCAACCTTGGGAGAAAACCTAGCAACTTTTCTTAAGAAGAATTCAAGCCAGAAAATACATCACCATAAAATGAAGAACCCAACATATAAAAGGTTGTGCCCTAGCATGAGGAAGATCCTTCAAGGCTAGCGAACCACTAGACAAAGATAGCGCACCACCAAAATTTGCGCAACTGGCAACTGGCAACCTGCAACTGGCAACTGCAACTGCAACTGCAACTGTAACTAGCAACTACAACTGCAACTGAGACTTACACACTCGTTGAGGAGGGCTTGTGAGTGATGTGATAATGAAATGATCCAGCCTTTATTTATAGTAATTTGAGTCACCTTTATTTGCTTGTGGGACCGACTTCTTTTGTCCACAATAATTCATTTAATTCTTTTCCGAGGTTTCTTTAATATTTTAATGGTCTTTGACTTGTCTTCTTGACTTTCTTCTTTTACTATAAAAGTTGTCAATGAGCCATGTTGATGTATCATCTCCTCACATGCACGTCTAATTAATATAGGGCTCTAATGTTGAGTAAACCCACCGAGAAGCCCCTCATTACAAGAGATCTCTTAGGCCTACTTCTTCCACATTAGACTAGACTTGTAAACGAGTCAAACATGCCTTATAAAAATTAGATCACTCCATCCTCAAGCAGGCAATGTGAAAGCATCTAGCATCTCGAGTCTTTATCACTCCTTATCAAATCAACAGGACTAAGGCAAAAGACTACACCTAGGCCATTCACCACTAGCAAAGCCCCCTGAGTCAATGTATCATTTTCCCTTGGTCAAATCAGCATGACCAATCTGGGAGAATGTCTACCCAATGTTGCATCTCAAGACTTTATCACTCCTAGTCAAATCAACATGACTAAGGAGAAAGACTACCCCTGGGCCATTCACCACTAGCAAAGCCCCATGAATGAATGTATCATTCTCCCTTGGTCAAATCAGCATGACCAATCTGGGACAATGTCTGCCCAATGCTGTTAACTGGAGAACCATCAACATCCTGGGCCATTCACCACTAGCATAGCCTCGTGAGTGAATGTATCATCCTCCCTTGGTCAACTCAGCATGACCAATCTGGGAGAATGTCTGCCCGATGCTGAAACATCAACAACAGTTAGGCTTGCAAGTTACTAGACCCTACAAGAGTGTTTATGCAATGGATTCAAGAAAGATAGAGGTCTAGGTTTCGATCAAGGATTTACAAGTGCATTTGGCAACTTTTACACAAATAGGGTTATCGCGACTTTTTTCGGCCAACGAAAAATCGGCCAGAAAAATTCGCGATTTTTTTTAATTTGAATAAGTCACGACTTTTTCCTAAAAGTTGAGTCAATGCAAAAAGTCGTCAAGTGCGTTAAATCCGTGGGGATAACGCCGTTTTGGGCATTTTCTTTTGGGCATTTCACTTGTTTGTTGTTGGAGAAGGAAGGAGAAGGGTTTGTGGTCTTCCTCAATCATTGTGGAGATAGCTAAAAAACCATCATCATCGCCAAGAAGAATTTTTTAATGGAGCAAGGGTTCAATTTCATTTGCCAATCGGTGTTGAATCTTCCATTCATAGGTATGTATTTAAATCCCACCATGCTAATCCTTTTTTCATAGATTTATGCAGGTTTGCTTGCCTCTTTGCTTGTCTGTGTTTTGTTTATTTTTTAGGTCATTTTGCCATGATTTTCATACCCATAAAACAATGTAAGGGTTTTTTTCTATGGGACAGCAAGCTTGAGCCTTGATGTTCATTTTTCTCCACCCTCTTATTGTCATTTTTCATTGTTAATAATCTAATCTAGAGGTCTGAATTTTTTTACCAATGGGCTGTTTTTTTTTTTTCTAGTGGGGTTTAATATCATTTTCTTGTTTTTTTGGTGCCTTAGGGTTGAATTTTGAAGGTATCAATTTCATCAGAAAATATGTCAAAGCCTTTGGATCCATTTTGGGTGTATGGGATCCTTGAAGATGGGACAAACCGGCAACAATTGAATTGCAAATTGTGTGGACTGAATATGTCAGGAGGGATTTGCAGGTTGAAATACCATTTAGCTAAAATCCCCGAGCATGATATTGGAGTTTGTCCTAATACTACCTAGGAGATTATGAGAATTGCATTTGATTCACTTGAAGCAAAGGATAAAAAGAAAGATGAAGCAGCCACAAAGAATGTCGAACTTACAATTAGAAGTTCAGCGACATCTACCCCAGAGGGACAGTGTAGTGGGAGGGGCTCCACAGATTCAGCTGTCGGGAGGTCCGCATCTTTTTTTGTTCCACGAACCACTACTAGAGCACAACCTTCCATCGGGTCAATGTTGAAGAAAAGAGAGAAGGAAGAAGTAGAAAGGGTTATGGGGAGGTGTCTTTTCTAGAGTGGCATACCTCTCAGCATCACCAAGAACAATCCATTTTGGCAGCCGAAGTGTGATGCCATTATTGTTGCTAGCCCAGGGTATAAAAGCCCTACCTTTGAGGAGTTGCGGGGGCCAATTCTTCAAGCAGAAAAGAAGGACATCAACTCTAGATTGACGGAGTTCAAGCAGTCATGGGAGATCTCTAGATGCACAGTAATGTTTGATGGTTGGACAGATAGGAAGGGTAGGTCCCTTCTCGATTTCTTGGTACATTGTCCTAGAGGTACCATGTTTATCAAATCAGTGGATGCATCAGCACATGTGAAAGATGCAGCATTGTTGTGTGAGTTGATGGATGCGTTCTTCCAAGAGATCGGTTTGCATAATGTGGTGCAAATCATAACAGATAATGCAGCTAATTATGTGGTTGTTGGTAGGTTGCTTATAGATAGGTATCATTCATTGCTCTGAACTCCATGCGCTGCACACTGTATTGATCTGATGCTCGAGGATGTGGGGAAAACTTCATTCATCAAGGAGGTGATTGATCAAGCTAGGAGCGTCCCCAAGTTCATATATAACCATACTTTCATTCTTAGCCTCATGAGGAGACACACCAAAAACAGGGAGTTGCAACGTCCTGCAGTCACTCGTTTTTCCACCAACTTCCTTACTCTTCAGTCTTTGCTTCAATGTCAGTTTGAGTTGAAGCAAATGTTTGTTTGTGATGAGTGGCGGGATTCTACATATAGCAGGAGAGAGGATGGGAAAGCCATTGCCAAATTGGTGTACAGCGACTCCTAGGAAGTAGTGATAGAAGTGTGCTCAGTGAGTGAACCATTGGTAAAGGTTCTAAGATTGGTTGATAGCAATAAGCCCGCAATGGGCTATTTGTATGAGGCCATGGATAGGGCCAAAGAAGCTATCTAGGCTTATTATGTGGGCAGGGGTAGCCACGGGTTTCGTAGACAGATGCTATTATGGGATTTGATTGATACTCGGTGGACCGGGATGCTCCATCGACCCATTCATGCAGCAACAGTTTTCCTCAACCCCACATTTTCCTACAAATGCAACTTTGATTTTCATGGCGACATGATGGAAGGGCTCCATACTTGTCTTCAAAGGATGGTACCTGATGCCACAATTCACAATGAGATTAATCATGAGATAGAGATATATCGAAATGGTACCGGACTATTTAGCTTTGAAGATGTTGTTGCTGCAAGGACCTTTTTGATGCCACATAAGTCATTAGAATTTAGAAGATAGTTCAACTTAGAACTTTATATTTTTAAAATTCAATTATGTGTTTTAAAATTCATTTAAAGTTTAATTATGTTTTCTTTATGTTCTCTTTCTTTCTTATTTATTGTAGATGTTTGGTGGCGAAACTATGGTGCAAGGGCATCAAATTTACAAAGATTTGCCATCCGAATCCTAAGTCAAACCTGTACCTCTTCGGGATATGAGTGCAATTGGAGTGTATTTGAAAAATACACTCAAAGAAACGCACCATGTTAGAACTTAGAAGTTAGAACTTCAACGGAGCAATTACATTTAATGTAAGTTGTGAGTCTATGACTCTCTAATATATTATGACCCTCAAAAGTTAAAACTCATTAAATTTTTTATGACCCTCTTACAGGTTGGAGTTCTCACGTCTCAATGACTTGGTGTATGTCCATTACAATCTCCGACTATGGTTGAAGCAAATGAATAGAACACCAGATGTGGATGTCATTTCCTTGGACAATATTGATATATTGTCTAAGTGGAGGGTGGATGTTGAGATGCTTATCATAGAGGAGGCACCTAGATGGTTAGAGGAGGAACCCGAACAACGGCAGAACCTAGAGGAGCAACAAGGGGAGGGGGAGGACGAGGAGAAGGAGCTTGAAGACATCATGGAGGGTGATGTGCTAGCATCAACACCACCTTCTACACTTATTGATACACCTACTTCTACACACACCAGTCGTCGTCCATTGTCAGACTCAAGGCCTTCTACTATCAGGGGCAGGCCTGACAAACATCCCATTATCTTTTCTCGTAAAGGGGGAGAGGGCGTTGATATTAGATAGATAGCTACTAGTTTTGTTTCATTTGTCATTGTACATCTACCTCATGATGATGAGATACATTTATAATTATATATGTGATGTCATTTTGTATTGGTTGTAACTTCTGGCCCTTCAGGATTCAATATCGACTTTGATGTATAATTTTTTATTTGGCATCCACTACATATATATCAGTGATTTCTCCATATTTATGTGCCAATGTGTTTATCTGATGTTGTTGTTGCTTTATATGTTTAAAATTTTGAAAAAAATGAATACATTTTGTATTTTTTAATGTGTCGTGGTTTTTTGAATTTTTGTCAACTTTTTCTGACTTTTTCTAAAACAATGTTTTCCGGACCCTTGTCGACTTTTTGTCGATGCCGACTTTTTCAACAATGATTGGCATGGATGTGGTGGTGGTAAATGTCATCGAGGCTTGGGGAATCTTATTGTCAAGGAGGTGGGCAACAATTTCGGGAGGTAATATTCAATAAGATCTTTCATATGCTACAATTCCTCTTTTTGTTAATCAATATGTTAAGTTGGATCAATTTCCCCACATGATTTTTAATGTTGATCTCCAAAATAGAGTAATGTCAAATACAATTTCTATTAAGCACGATTTGGGGAATTATATTGTCATGACTAAAAGTGAGATTCCATCTTCACCTTCAAATAGAGGTTAGAGAAGGTAAGTTGTACAGGTTGCAGGGTGAACCTATTCGAGCCTTAGTGCATAACAGTGACAGCTTGTGTGAGTTGTGGCACAAGAGTATGGGGCACCTACATCATAGGGTGTTTCCTATTCTAAGGGAGATAGTCACAAGTCTTCCAAAGTTCAATATTGAGCAACATGGTGTATGCAAAGAGTGCACGCTTGGCAAGCATACCAAGGCTACTTTCCCAAGCAGCAAGCATAAGTCTAAGGAAATTAGACCTAGTGACAGAGGATGAGGAGCAGGAAGATCCGGAGGTTGAGTTGGGTCACCAGTAATTTCTAGGGCAATACAGTAATTTATAGGGCAATACAGCAATCTTCAGGGGAAGAGGGGGCGACATGAACCCCTTCCAATTCTATCAAGAGACTTCCATGGTTCACTCAGGAGCATCTTGAGAGTCGTAGGAGCACATCCAAAGAGAGCGGACCTCCGAAGAAGTTTCCAGACTATATGGCATTGATGAGCAGCATTCTAGATTACAAGCCTTCCAGTTTTCAAGAGGCAGTAGACCAGAAGGTATGGCAAGATGCCATGGTGGAGTACACCTCCATCATGAAGAATCATGTTTGGGACATAGTGCCAAGGCCAGAGGGAAGTCATTGGTGAGTTCTAGGTGGCTCTACAAGGTCAAACATGTTGCAGATGGCAGCATTGAGAAGTTCAAAGTGAGGTTTGTGGCGAGAGGGTTCTCCCAGAGAGAGGGAGTGGACTATGAGGAGACATTTGCTCCAGTCGCCAGGTACACTTCCTTTAAACCAGTTATCTCTATGGTTTCATTTAAGGGATGGAGGATACATCAAATGGATGTGAAGACAGCTTTCCTTAATGGGATCATTGAGGAAAAAGTGTACATAGAGCAACCTTAGGGATTTGAAGTAAGTGGGAAGAAGTCCCATGTTTGTTTTGCACTGAACAACTTGAGTTAGTTCATGGTGGAGCCAAGGCAGGAGCATTTTGTAATGTTGAAGTATTATGTAGTTGCGGAAGATATTCTTATTGTATTTGTTCAAGTCAAAACCCTAAAAGAATAATGCTAAAGTATATCTGTAATGTCGGCTCAAGAAAATAATTGTTATATTTTGTACTTGCAATATGAGAAGTTGGCCCTGCCAGAAAAAGTCAAAGTAAATTATATTTGCCAGAAAAGACAGGTCGGCCCTGTGGGAAAAGTTCACTGGCAGAATAAGTATAAATAAGGTGACACCTTACTCATTTGGTGAAAACAACTCACTCATCTATAGCGCAAGTTTGGTGGAGAGCTGCAGTTGCAGTTGCAGCTACAAGAGGAAGGATAAGGCGCATCTCTTGGTCTTTGTTGGTCTCTCTCTCTTGCGCTACCTTGCTAGGGTAATGCACTAGGGTTTGGATTGTGCCTTGGTGTATCTCTTGGTGTATGTCTTGGTATAATACTTGGTGTATCTCTTGGTGTATGTCTTGGTATAATAGTTGGTGTATCTTTTAGTGACAAGGCGCAAGTCTAGTAGTTGGGTTTCATGTGAGCTAGATTGATGTGACAAACAATCTTCCTTATCACTTATGCAAATGATGTAATTATAATTATTTAGTGCGTTGGCACATGTGACCTTATCCACCATGAGAAGAATGACGAGTTGCCATGTGTGAAAGTTGAGTTATGAACTCAAGTGTAAAAAGTCGAGGTTGCATGTCAAGTTCGAGTTGTCTAACTCAAGTTGTAAAAGTCGAGTTGCATGTCAAGTTTGAGTTGTCTAACTCAAGTTGACAAAGTCGAGTTGCATGTCAAGTTCGAGATGTCTAACTCAAGTTGACAAAGTCGAGTTGCATGTCAAGTTGACAAAGTCGAGTTGCATGTCAAGTTGGCATGTCGAGTCACAAGTCCAGTTGCAAGGGCGAGTTGTCATGCCATGCAAAGTCAAGTCTCAAGGGCGAGTTGTCATGTCATGCAAAGACGAGTTACAATTCAAGTTGAGTTGTAAAGTCAAGTCTAAAGGCGAGTTGTAAAGGCATGCATTCAGTGTCTAAGTCGAGCTCACTCATCTCTCCTTTGCCCCTAGTATATACAGAGATCTACCCTTCATTATACACTTATGTATCATGCAGCGCAAGAGAGAAGAGAAGAGGGATATTGTTTGCAGGTAGCACAAAGAAAGGCATCCACATTCTGGCAACCTCAGTTTTCTAAAGCACACTCTCATGGTGATGTTGTAATCAGTTTAATCATTCATCTATTTGTTGATAAGGAAGTTTTGTTTGCTGGGGTTTTTCTCCCTCTTTGGGTTTCCCCAGGATAAAATCATGTGCTATTGTGTAGCTTAATTTTTGTGTGTTGTCTAATACTGCTTTATAGCTTTCATGTTTCTGCATTGTTATTCAATTAAGTTTTCAGATCTACACAGTATATTGCAGAAAATAAAAAGTACAATGAATTTTGAACCTAAGCATAGGGTGTGATTAGAGCTCAGATCTTCAGTTCTTGAGCCCAAGGATCGAGCTTGATTCAACTCAGTGCAAGGTTTTATTGTAGGGATGTCTTCATCTATTTCAGTCATGTCTGAAGACAGGCTTGACGGAATCTCAAACTTCAATGTTTGGAAGCTCAGGATTATGAATATTCTCCAAGAGCTTGAGTTAGATCATTTCGTAACTATTGTTGTAGAGGAACCAACTTCCAATGTTGGTAGAGCTGAATTCAGAAGAAATCAGGCTAAAGCAAAGCGAGTGATCTTTGATTCTGTAAAAGACAGCATCATGCATGTACTGACTTCACTAATGACAGCAAAGGATTCTTATGACACTCTAGTAAATCTTTATGAAAAGACAACACCCAACCAGAACAAAATTCTGAAGAACAAGCTCAAGAATTTGAAAATGAAGAAGGGTGAGTCTGTCTCTTCATTCTGCTCGAAGATAGCGTAGATTCGTGATCAATTGTTGGTCACAAGAGTTACTGTAGAAGATGATGATCTTGTCCAAGCCATCTTCGATGGCCTTCCGCCTTCTTGGGATACATTTCTTGCAAGTGTTAATGGCAGGGAGTCTCAGCCAAACTTTGAGCGCTTATGGCATGATTGCCTTCAGGAGGAAGGTCGCATGACCACTAGAAGTGGTTCATCAAATGAAGAGAATGTTGCCTTGACTGCAAAGACCAGGAGAGGAAAGAAATCTTCCTCTCAGAAGAACTTTCATAAGAACTTTTAGAAGGACAAGTTCAAAGGAAACTTTAAAGGAAAGGGTTTTGATATGTCCAAAGTAAAGTGTTTTAACTGCAATAAGATGGGACACTTTGCTAAAGATTGCAGGTCTAAGAATAAAGACTACCATAAAGGGAAGCATCATGCTTCTACTGCAGAAGAAGAATCTCGAAAGAAGACAAGTGGATCTCCTAAGAAACAGGAGAACAGAAAGGAATACTACTTGGTGTCTGCTCTCTCTAGTCACTTGACTACTAACTAGAACTCTTGGTTGGTTGATAGTGGGGCTTCAAAGCATATGACAGGATACAAGATCATCCTCTCAGATTTCAGGAAAAAGTCTTGTTCAGTTCAAGTACAGCTTGGAGATAACTCATGCCATGAGATTAAAGGAATCGGTTCCACCACTCTTCAGCTAGAGTCTGGATCCATCATTCACGTTGATGAGATCTTGTCTGTTCCTGGATTAAAGAAGAACCTGTTGTCAGTAGCAGCACTTGAAGACAAAGGTTATAAGTGGCATTCTTGGATGGAAAAGTTGTCCTCTGGCCAAAGGATGGACAGTTGTTCAGCAGAAGTCATTGGAATACGAGAAGGAGGTCTCTACAAAGTCACGAATCATTTTGCTCATGCGCTTGCTCATAACACAATCAGCTCTAGTGAGTTGTGGCATAGAATATTTGGCCACCTGCACTTCAAGGCACTTCCAGGACTTCAATCAATGGTAAGCAGTATGCCTCTTATTCCCTCTGATAACAATGAAGTGTGCAAAGGTTGTTTACTTGGAAAAAATACAAAAAAGTTTTTTCTCATAGTAACAATGGATCTGAAGAAATTTTAGAACTTATTCATTCTGATATCTGTGGGCCAATGTCATCTCCTTCCTTGAATGGTTATCTGTATTATGTTATATTTATTGATGACCTTTCTAGAAAATGTTGGATTTTTTCTGAAATTGAAAAGTGAGGCATTTGCTAAATTTAAAGAATTCAAGGCATTGGTAGAAAATCAGACAGCGAAGCACATTCAGATCCTAAGATCAGATAATGGAGGGGAATATGAATCCCATGAGTTTGAAGGCTTTTGCAAAGAAGCTGGAATTAAAAGACAGTTGACAGTCCCCTACAATCCTCAGCAAAATGGTGTTGTTGAGAGGAAAAACAGGATCATATGTGAAGCTGCAAAAGCCATGATGTTTGATCAAGATCTACCCAACTCTCTTTGGGTAGAAGCAACAGGTACAGTCGTCTATATTCAGAATAGATGTCTGCATGCAATCCTAAAGGATAACCCCTGAAGAAGCTTTCATTGGTAAGAAACCAGAAGTAGGACACTTGAGGATCTTCGGTTGTCCAGTATACATTCATGTGCCTAAGGAGAAGAGAACTAAGATGGAACCCTTAAGAAAGAAGGGGATATTTGTAGGATATAGTGAGTCTTCTAAGGCTTACAGGATATATATCCCAAGACAGAGGCAGATCGAAGTCAGCCAAGATGTAACCTTCCATGAGGAAGTTGTCTTCAAGCATTCTAGACTCTAGAGAGCTCTAGATTGATGATGAAATAGAGGAGCCAGACTCTCCTACAGCTGAAACTTCCAGTTCTAACTTTTAGAGGAAGGAAAGTCATGATGATCCAATGGATCAAGATATTCCTTTAGAACCCGTTGAGGTGTTGGAGAGGTCTCTTGAAGAACCTCCTATCAGAAGAAGACATGCTTGGGTCAAAGAAACTCTGCATGAAGCAGAGAGACATGTAGCCCCCTCAGAAACCTTCATAGAAAGAAAAAGGCCTCCAAGGTATGCAGGTTATGTTGCTTTGGTAAGTAACATTAGTGATGCAGAACCTTCTTTATTTGAAGAAGCTAACAAGTTGCAAATTTGGAAAGATGCCATGTTGGATGAATACAAGTCCATCATGAAGAATAGTGTATGGGACATAGTTCCCAGGCCTAAAGATAAATCAGTTGTTTCATCCAAATGGTTGTACAAGATAAAACATGCAGCTGACAGAAGTGTTGAAAAGTATAAAGCAAGATTTGTAGCCAGAGGCTTCTCCTAGAAAGAAGGTATAGATTATGACAAGATTTTTGCACCAGTAGCCAGGTACACTACCATCCGTACAGTTATTTCTCTTGCTTTTGTACTTGGTTGGAAATTGCATCAAATGGATGTCAAAACTGCTTTCCTAAATGGTGAAGTGGAATAGGAAGTCTATGTAGAACAACTTGATGGCTTTGTAGTGCATAACAAGAATTCTCATGTCTGTAAGTTAAAGAAGGCCTTATACGGTATTAAACAAGCACCTAGAGTATGGTATGACAGGATTGATGCCTTTCCGCAAAGCTTGGGGTTCAATAAAAGTAGTGTTGATCATGACCTCTACTTTAAAGTTGTTGAAAATCAGCCCCTTATTTTGGTTTTGTATGTGGATGACCTTTTCCTCACAGGAGAAGAAAATTAGATATCCTGGTGCGAGAGGGAGCTCATTTCTGAGTTCGAAATGAAAGATTTGGGACCGATGCATTACTTCTTGGGTTTGAAGTCTAGCAAAGACCAGACGAGATCTACTTATCTCAAGGAAAATATACAGTAGGCATATTGAAAAGGTTTCGCATGTTGACAGTTGAATTGCAGGAGTATGACAATTGCTATGGTTTCTAATCTAAAGAAGTTGCATGACTCAAATACAGGATCAGATTTGGTGGACCCCACCATGTACAGGCAGCTTATTGGGTCTTTAATGTACCTAACTCATACTAGACCCGACATGCAATTCGCAGTCAGTGCATTGAGCCAATTTATGGCTAAGCCGAGAGAAAGGCACTGGGTGGCAGGTAAGCACATCTTGATATATCTCTGAGGTACCATTGCTTGTGCTTGAGATATCTAGTGGTGGTGTGATGTTGCATGGTTATGCAGATTCAGACTGGGCTGGAAGCCCAGTAGACAAAAAAAGTACCTCCGGATACTGCTTCAGTTTAGGATTAGCCATGATCTCCTGGTCCAGCTAGAAACAGGGATCTATTGCTCAGAGCATAGTTGAGGCTGAATATTTTGCGGCTAGCAATGCCAGCAAAGAAGCAGTGTGGCTCAGAAAACTTATTTCTGGGTTATTTGGTGAAAAGATTGAGACTACGATTATCCATTGTGATAATCAAAGCTGTATAAAGCTCACAGAAAATCCGATGTTTCATGACAGATCAAAGCATATTGATCTGAAGTATCATTATATCAGAGATATGGTACAAAGAAAAGTGATCAAGCTAAAGTACATTGCAACAGATGAGCAGGCAGCAGATATCTTGACCAAGCCACTACCATTGACGAAGTTTGCACACTTCAGAGGCAAGCTTGGAGTTGCAGAGAATGCCTCCCTCGCTAAGAGGAAGTGTTGAAAGTAGCAGCATCAAAAGGCATTCTCCAACGAGAGGTCTTAAGTGACCACCCTGAGGCTAGCCAGGGAGACTAGGAGTTTAAACAGTCTTGTGAGTCATGGAAAGAGTCAAGGACAACATACAAGCCTTGTGAGCCAGGACAAACGTCGGGATGAAAGAGATGCCGCCAGAGATAGTCGTGTGAAGTCATGGCAAGAGTCAAGGCAAACATACAAGCCTTGTGAGCTAGGACAAAAGGCAGGACAGAAACCTTGTGAGCCATGTGCAATAGTCAAGGTCAGCCTTGTGAGCTTAGCGCAAAAGCCAAGGCAAATCTAGCAATAGACGGGATGAATGTATAAATCCTGTGAGCTAGATTGATGTGACAAACAATCTTCCTTATCACTTATGCAAATGATGTAATCATAATGATTTAGTGTGTTGGCACTAGTGACCTTATCCACCATGAGAAGAATGACGAGTTGCCATGTGTGAAAGTTGAGTTATGAACTCAAGTGCAAAAAGTCGAGGTTGCATGTCAAGTTCGAGTTGTCTAACTCAAGTTGACAAAGTCGAGTTGCATGTCAAGTTCGAGTTGTTTAACTCAAGTTGACAAAGTCGAGTTGCATGTCAAGTTGGCATGTCGAGTTGCATGTCGAGTCACAAGTCCAGTTACAAGGGCAAGTTGTCATGCCATGCAAAGTCAAGTCTCAAGGGCAAGTTGTCATGTCATGCAAAGACGAGTTACAAGTCTAGTTACAATTCGAGTTGAGTTGTAAAGTCAAGTCTAAAGGGGAGTTGTAAAGGCATGCATTCAGTTTCTAAGTCGAGCTCACTCATCTCTCCTTTGTGTCTAGTATATACAGAGATCTACCCTTCATTGTACACTTATGTGTTATGCAACACAAGAGATAAGAGAAGAGGGATATTGTTTGCAGGTAGCACAAAGAAAGGCATCCACATTCTGGCAACCTTAATTTTTTGAAGCACACTCTCATGGTGATGTTGTAATCAGTTTAATCATTCATCTATTTGTTGATAAGGAAGTTTTGTTTGCTGGGGTTTTTCTCCCTCTTTGGGTTTCCCCGGGATAAAATCCTGTATTATTGTGTGGCTTAATTTTTGTTTGTTGTCTAATACTGCTTTACAGCTTTCATGTTTCTGCATTGTTATTCAATTAAGTTTTCAGATCTGCACAGTATATTGCAGACAATAAAAAGTACAGTGAATTCTGTACCTAAGCTCGAAATTTCACAAATCTAACCCTAACTAGTTTGAGGAAAAATTCAACAGGTAGCAGCAAAAAATGTGCTCAGGTATTTGAAGGGCACAATGGAGTATAGTCTAAGATATCTTGTAGGTGGTGAAGGGAAGTTCCAAGGGTATTCAGAGTCAGATTGGACAAGCAGTGCAGCAGACAGGAAGATCACCTTAGTGCGTTGCTTTAGGTTAGGATCAACGATGGTATCCTGGTTCAGCATGAAGCAGACTTCCATGGCACTTAGCTCAGCAAAGAGCGGAGATCACTTCATACGAGACGGGAATCAGACATGAGCAATGAAGCTACAATATATTCCCACGGATCAGCAGGTGGATGATATTCTAACCAAGCCCTTCATAAAAGGGAAGTTTGAGGCATTCAAAGACAGACTTTGATTGATGCAAAATTCTTTCCTCGCTAAGAGGGTGTTAGGAATTATAGCTTGGATAGGAACTTCCACACAGATTTAGTGTTGACATATGAGAACTAGTTTGAGATATTTTTGAAAAGTAATTCTATTTTGTAATTCACTTTAGTAAAAAAGTGAAAAGTCTTATTTTTAGCAGTTGAGTCTAAAAAGTGTATTTCATACATGCATGGCTTAGACTAGGAGTAATCTCAAAAATAGATTAGGGTTTTGGTCCTGGCTAAAAGTATAAAGACAAGACAAGATAGAAGGTTTATACACATGAACAGTTGAGCAACTAAGAGAGAGAGAGGAGGGATTCAGGCAAAGGTGAATCCGGGCAACAGGCAGCAGTCCATATAGGTGTCGTATAGTCTTGTACAAGTGTACGGAACAGTTCTGTATAGTCGTACGGACGTCCATACAATCGTACAGACAGGTCATACAGCAGTTTCCTGTTGTTTCTGGTTTTTTCCAGCAGGTTGTACCTCTCAAGCAAGTCGTTCCACTCAATTCAGGGTGATTTCAGTAACCATGCAGCTGCTGTTTTTGGCAGCTTGTGGAGGTTTCCTTGTAAGTTTTTCGAAGGAATGAAAAGTTGTTTTGAAGGAGTAATTATCTGTGTATGTATGAAATTATTTTGTGCTTCTGCTATTTAATTTCCAGCTATTGTGTGATTGATGTATAGTTTGAATTTAATTTCAGCATTAATTAAATTCATTAATTACTTGTTTAATTGAGATCATAAGGACTTTAGTCACCTAAGCTTGGATTTATCACAGTTGGGCACCTTAGTTAGAGTTGTTTAAGCCCCTTTTTTTGTGTTTTTTTTTAAATCCCTTGCACCAGATTTGAGTACCCAGCACTAGGGTCTACCTACTGATTTATTTCAGCCATCTTTTCTTGAGTTGATCTGTGGCTATGGGCTGGTGGCATCACTATTTTTTGTGACTACAAAACTAAGGTTTCAAACCATCTCTTTTGCTTTTTTTTTCAGCAACAGTTTGGAAGCTATCGGTCGGTGGGATCACCTTTTTTACGGCTGTGGAACTAGGGCTTCCAGATCTTCTTTTTTTTTCAGCGGCTAATCCAAAGATTTTTTGCTAGTGGCATTGCCCTAATGGCTACAAAACTAGGGTTTGTGGATCTGATTTTTTTTCAATGACTAATCTAGAGATTTTTGGCTAGTGGCATTGCCTTAAGCAGTATGGAACTAAGGTTTACAGATCTGATTTTTTTCAACAGCTGATCTGGAGATTTTTGACAAGATGCATTGTTCTAAGGGTTGCAGAACTAAGGTTTCTGTATCTGATTTTTTCAATAGCTGATCCAAAGTTTTTTGGCTAGTGGCAATGCCCTTAGATAATAAGATAAGATAAAATAAATTTTATTAATGTCCAACAAATGACCACAAAAGTAGGTCAATGGGACTAAAGGATACATCCAGTGTGAATACAATGTAGGAGTGCAAAAGCAACTCCTATATAATGAGAGAAAGAAAGATACAAGAAAACTGAAAGTACAATCTAGGTAAATATCTAGAATTTTCAGATCATCTCTTGTTTTGGGTTTAAAACCCTCTTTCAAACCCAACACTATCTTTCTTGTTCATTTTTGCAACAGAATTTCTCTCTGGGTTGTGCTCTTCAGCTAAAGCTTGCACTGTCCTAGTGTAGATTTCATACACTAGATTTTTTGGAAGAAGATGGTACTATTTTTCTTCTTTGTGTCTAATGAAGGTGACTTTTTGCATACCTATTTGTGTCATAATGGACCTGTTGACCGCCTATTCAACTAGGGGGTCAACTCCATGTGCCATGAAGATATGCATCATCTGATGCAAATATGTTGAAGACTGTTTGGTTCTACTGGGCAATTTATGCCTCCAGCACAAAATTTTGTAAACGGAATTTCCGCACCCCTGCATGGTTTAATAATGTAATAGGTCTGCATGGATCATAGTTAGGTTGGGTACCTTGGAATGTTTTCATTGGGAGAGTTCTTTTCACCGAGGGTTTTTTATCCTCAGGTTGTCAATTGGGCTTTTCAGCGTGGTTGATTTCCCTTGAATTTTTCCCTCACACTTGCAATAATTCCTCCAAAGTGGTGAACGGTGTTCTAATGGTCTCATCCTTTGGTAGCTATTGTTTAGGAATGATGTAAATGACCATGCAAGACATCATTGAAAGTTTCGCAAAATTTCGTCGAGTCTAGATAGGTTTTTTTTAATTAATTAAATTTAATTAATTTTCCTAAGGTTGACATTTCAATTATTTAATTAATTAATTGTTTTTGAGCAATTATTGTAAAAACTAAGTCCTTGGGCTTTTGATAGGGGTATTTGAGCTCAAAAGAAATTTAAAGGCACCCCCTACACCCTTGGACCAAGTTTCAGCTCAGTCGGACAAGTTTTTCTAGGCATTTGTCCACCCGGAGTGTAAATCAGTTAAAATAGCAATTTTAATTGCTAAGTATGACATTGTCGAAATGTCAATTTTTGTAATTTTTGAGTTAATGGGGTAATGTAAAGATGGAAAAGGGAAAGAAGAGACATTCCTAACCTACCCAACCCACTTTCTAACCTTCACTCACCCCCTTGCACACTCACTCACCCCTTTACCCACGCCCCCTAGGGGGATTTGCACCCCCCTTCACCATAAAACTTTAGAAACTCCATTTATTTGTTTTGTGGGCCCCTCCCATGTGTAGTGCGCCCCTCCTAGCCTACCACCTCACATATTCTTGGTCCCACACCCTCCACCTCACATTCCAACTCATCAATCCAAGCCAAAACCCTAAGTGGTGCACCCCCCTCCTTGAGATTCTCTCATTTGCTTGGGTATTGACACATGGCTCTCATCCAAGAGGGGTCACTTTGCCTCTTGAGCTATAAATAGAGCCTCTGCTCACTCATTCACGAACCATTCTTTGAGCTAGTGTTACTATACTAGAATTTCGCCCCACTCTCTTGCTCTTGCCATCTTGTCATTGCACTCATATGCTCTTGAGAGTCTTGGAGCAACTTGTTGCTGCATCACTCTCACTTTGGATTAATAAAACTTTGGAGGACTTTTGGATCACCAAGAGTATTCTGGTTGCATTCTTCACATGAGGTGATATTGTGGTATTTGAGTTCATTTGGGTTGTGTTGAGTAGATCTTGAATGAAGTAGTTTATTTGGGAAGATTAGCAAAGAGTAGTCTTGCTGATTTATTTGTATTGGGTAGCTAGTTTCTTAGAAGTATTTCAAGTAGTTAGCTTATCCATACACACTATCTATTCTATGCTTCACTATTTGTCTTAAGTTTTGCAAATTCATTTCAAGGGATTGTTGGGAAAGCCTCAAGAAGAAGTCTTCCCTCAAGCTCTACATAAACTCCTAGTTTATTTAGTCTTATATTTCTGTTTCATTTCATCATATATTTCAGTTAGCTAACCATCTTAGATAGGTCAAATAATTTTACATTTCACTTGGAGATTTTTTGTGGAAAATTTCTGCGTAAAAAACAGAAATTTTTCTTGACTTTGTTGTGTTGTGCAGCATTTCCAGCAAGCATTTGTTTGCTGGTTTTTACAGGTTCTTACCAGAAACAAGGGGATATGCTGCTCAAATCCACCCACACAACACCTCAAAGGCTTCCTCAATAGTTGGGTAACATTCTCTCTTCTATCTCCCTTCTATTCTAGCATTGTAGCAAGCCCCCGGGAAGTTCCCTTGAGGCTTGCATTCTCTTGTATCCTTTTTGCATTCTTGTATTTCATTTCAGCAAGTTATTATTGCCTATACCTTGGGAAAGTGATTGGCTAGGCCAACCCCCCAAAATCGTTGGGCTAGATTTTAGATTTCATTTAAGCATTTTTTATTTCTTGCCCCACTTGTCCACAAGACAAGGTTGTTTGGCTAGCATAATAATAATCGTTTAAGTGTTTCTTTTATAACCCTCTTTGGCACAATATTGGTAGGTTTGACCTCCACCTTGTGCCATTGTGAGTGGTTTGCCTTTTTCAAGTTTTGCTTAAGATTTAATTGCCTACACCTTGGGAGAGTAACCCCCAATATCGTATGGCTAGATTAGTGATGTGATGATAATGTGCTAACGGTTAAATGATTTGCAATCTTTTATGGTTTTTGTCTTACATTCACTAAATCATAGCCTAAGCCTTTGAGGCACAAATCTTTTACTTGCTTTAAGTCTCTTATATCTCAATGCATAATACACACATGGTCAAGTAGATATCTTAAAGCAATCATTTATTTTGTGCAAGCTTTTTGTGTTTCAAGTTCTCATCTTATTTGGCAAGTAAATGGTGTATGGTTGATTCTATTTTCAGCAATTACTTAAGTCTTAGCTTGCTTTCTTCATGGAATAGCTAATGTGTTTAAATGGTTTAAATCTCATGTGTTGTTCATTTTGGCAAGTTGTTCTTGCCCTCTTCATGGCACATCTTTTCATATACTTAACACATGCTATGGGTTATCAAATGATGATGTGAATGTCTCTTTATTTTCCAGCTTCTATTTACAAGCTCTTATGTGTTTACATGCTGCAATTTCATAAGTTATAACACATTCACAGGAGTCACTTTAAGTTTCGGTTTTGGGCACCTAAAAGCCATCTAAAACACTCACAACACACCTTAAGACTTACCCGTAAGTCATAATAACATTTTAGACCAACTAGGACAACCTAATTCCACCATCTACCATCTAAAACAGGTTTGAAGAAAACAACGGAGGGTAGTGGCAGGGGATTGTCTCGTGGTGCACCTGGTGTGTGTCCTCTCCGGGAAGTACTCTTACTGCAGGGTTGACCGTGAAAGCTAGGGTGGGCCTCGTTGCCTTACTATCTTGAGCATCCGGCAGCCATTTGGCAATAGGAGGAGGAGGTTTAAGGTTCAAACACTTAGTTAGGGGGAGGGCAAATAAAATTTATCTAATCTTTAAACAACTCCTAACCACTTTGTCTCCTAGACAATCTTTACTTTGGCATATTTGTTGATGGTTGTTTAGAAGTCTATCTTGCAAGTACATTCATTTTTATCAATCGCTTATGCATCTTATGGTTTGAATATCTAAGTGTTATATTTCTTGAGCATTGAGTTTCCAAGCATTTACATCTCTTATCTTATGCTCTTGTGGTGTGATTCAAGAAGAAGTTGAGTATCCCATTGGGGAGGCATCATCTTGTTGAATCTTGAGTGCTTTAGTGGTTGCCATTGAAAAGCGGTCCAATAGAGTAAGTGCTATTGGGGCATGCTTGGCCTTATGTGATTGATCTTAACTTTAAATATCTCTTCAATCTCACACTTTGGCACCTTTAATCTTGTTCATTTGTATCTTGTGTATATCTTGTATCCTTGTAGCATTTCTTATTCTTTGTGTAAGTAATTGTATCTTTGTTGTGGGATAGTTGTAATCTAGTTTTATCTATAATCTTTTGTAATTGAACCCCCTCAAAACTTAGTTGACCCCTTGCCCAACATTTAGGCACTAGTCTTAGTTGACTTAGGGAAGGGTTTGCTTGTCATTGAAAATCTTGCACTTTGCATTCACTGCCTTAGCATCATAGGTTAGTTTTCCCCTTAACCTTTAACAAATTAAAACCAACTCCTAGAACTTCAAAATTAAATCACATCTAGTAACTAGGGTCTACCCCCCTTGGCTTCCCTAGGAGCAAACCTAGAAGGAAGAGGTTCCAGTCAAGGTGACAGTGTGGACTGTGAACCTAGGCATTGTGCCTCCAAGGACACACTAAGTGAGCTAGACTTTGCTCACGTTTGCAAGTGTGTATTAGGACGCCAACAGGACCCACAGTGAATATTTGCCCTAGTAGATCAAGCTACTTATTTTAATCAGATAATGAAGAAACCTATATGCAATCTCTATCATAAGGAAGCCTATGTTTCCAAGTCTTGCGTGGCTTGTCTTCAACTAATTGAAGTGTTAGGATATTTAGATACTTAGGAATTAATTAAGATCAACTTGGTCTAATGTGTCTTTAGGTAAAAGTGTGTTTCTTTAGTATGCATTACTAGTTATGTAATCCAATAGTCATGATATGTTTTAGACATAANCACGTTTGCAAGTGTGTATTAGGACGCCAACAGGACCCACAGTGAATATTTGCCCTAGTAGCTCAAGCTACTTATTTTAATCAGATAATGAAGAAACCTATATGCAATCTCTATCATAAGGAAGCATATGTTTCCAAGTCTTGCGTGGCTTGTCTTCAACTAATTGAAGTGTTAGGATATTTAGATACTTAGGAATTAATTAAGATCAACTTGGTCTAATGTGTCTTTAGGTAAAAGTGTGTTTCTTTAGTATGCATTACTAGTTATGTAATCCAATAGTCATGATATGTTTTAGACATAAAGTGATCCAACGGTTCATATTCTCCTTGATACTAATGGCTATATTGATCTGTGGCTTAGCACCCGATTGGTCCATGTTCTCTATTTAAAAAGCATGGAGGATCATTAGTTGATAATTGGTTGTGAGAAACTCTTATGTAAAATATTTTTCTTTTGCATTAATATATTGCCTCAAGTGGCCGCGTTGGTTGGGGCCGTGGATTGTTTCCCTCTTTGAGGGAGTTGTTATCTGGTAGGCTTGTAAACCAGTCAATAGCATCCTCCTCCAGAGATAAGCCAAATAACTTCAAAACAACATCAAGTGGCTTATCATTTGCCTGTTGGAGAACTTTTCTAAACATCTTTAAAGGATCTTGTGATGTGACTACATTGTTTCCTTGGAATATAGGGAGTTAATTTATGGCCTTATCTGGTACTATCATGAAGAGCTCCAACAATTTCCGAAAGACACAATGGCTTGTAATTATCATCCAACCAAGGTGTAGCCATGCCGCTTGATTTAATAGAATGCCTTGGATTACTAGAAAACAAGTGCCTTATCTTCAACAAATTCAAATGTTTGAGTACTTATTTGTGATGCTGAATCGTTCACCCGCCCGCCTTCTATAATATCTTTATGGTCTAACCAGCAGTGGAACAAGCTTTTGTGAGGAACTTCTTGTGGAGTATCTCCATTTCAAACGTCCTTAAAGTGGAGTCATCAAATGAGTGTTTAGATTTTAGCTTTATCTCTTCTCATCAACTGTCTTGAAGCATAGTCTTCAAATTTCCGAGAAATGGATTTTATCCCCGGCAACAGTGCCAATTTGTTACTTCCCAAATCTGCACTTAAAGTTATAGAGCCTTGAAAACAAGTGCAACCCTATGGGGAACTCAGGAAGGTTGCCCAAAGTCACCTCAACAACACTTCCTCTCACTTTAGGCTCTCCTCCAGCACAAGGGGGTAACCATTGGAAAGATTTGTGATATTCTTTGAGGTAAATGGGTAAAAGAATAGATTAGTTTCAATCTAGTTAGGACGATGGAATCCAGGTCCAACCTCAAAAGGATTTATAATATGAATAAATGGAGGCCTACTGTTAATAACATGCTATAATCAACCATGTGAATTGATTTCAATATGCAGAAATTAAGAGGAGGGCACTTCCAAAGGTGCCCCTCTTGGACAATAAAAAAACCCAGTAGTAAGGACATGTTTATCATGAAAAATATATGACAGCAACAACCACTCATAAGAACAGAAATGGCAGCAGCAGCATAACCTTAGATATTGATCAATAACAAAGAAACAAAAGACAAGGAGGGTTTAGCCTCAACCTTGGCCCTTCTTTGGGAGTAAAAATACCCTTCAAACAAAGGTCCTTACAACAGATCTTACAATTATAACTTCAACAATCAAATTCAGCCATGAAGAATGAGAAATGGTAAACCTCACATAGAAGATGCCCTTAAACTTCCTTTTGCTTCAGCTATATCTTCAACTAAGCCCTTGGGCTATCTTCACACTTCTTTTGCCACTTTGAACCTTCCTTCTTCAAGTATTTATAGCCTTCATCCCTAGCTTAACCCTTAATTAGGGTGCCTCCTTGATTAGCCCCTCCTACTTAATCATCCTTTAAGTGACACCTAGCAACCCTCTAGACTAGAGCGCACATCCCAAAAGAGCCATTTCATCCCTAATGCACCTCTTTTCCTCATCATGAGCACCTCAGTAATGATCTTTTTCCCCTTATATTTTAACTTATAATCATTTTTCTCTATTAATTCAAGCATGACTCCTAAGCAACCTAAAGTTATGATTATTTTTTACAATTTATGTTAGGGCCAACCTCATAACAACTTAAAATTATGATTATCCTTTGACTCTGCCTCCATTTTGGTGTCAAGAAATGTAGCTTGAGTACGAACTTCTCGCATAGGTTCAGTTTGAGCATGCAGGAAGTGGTTCAAGACATTTCAAGGGTGACCACCTAGGAAAAATGGTCATTAATTCTATTTTGCAATTCACTTAGGATAAAGTGAAATATCTTATGTTATTAAATTGAGTCTAATCAAGTCAAATCCCGATAGAGCGATCGGATTCGATGGGCCTCGTTCTACATGGTGACCCAGGTTCAAAACTCACCACTATCAGGAGGAGACACCAAAAAAAATCCAGCCACAATAAGGGTTGGTGTGGCCCGGGCTGGGTGCAATCCCCAGGTGATTTTTACGGCTTAGATGCCCCTCGGTCACGGTTTCTTAGCCACAGTCTAGTCCCGCAGGTCACGAACACGCTAGCAAACAAAAAAAACAGTTGAGTCTAATCAAGTGCATTTATTGAATTAATGACTTAGATTTAATCTCAACCATACATCTCAAGATCAGATTAGGGATTTGGTAGATTAGAGTCTTAGAAAAGCATAAATAAGACAAGATAGAGATAACACAACACCGTCGAACACAGCAGCGACCAAGAGAGAGAGAGAGAGACTAGGTCGATTCAGGAAACAAGAAGAGGCCAGTGCAGCCACATGGCATATCAGTATGGATCTTACAGCAGGTCGTACAATGCAGGCATACAACTACAGATCGTACAGCAGGTCATACAGTGCAGTCGTACAACTGCAGATCGTACAAGTCGTACAACTGGTTGCTACTATCTTTTTTGTTCACCAGGCCGTACCTTCTCTAAGGTAGGCCAAACACCTTATTTAGGGTGATTTCGATAATTGTGCAACTGCTGGTTTTTAGTAAACTGAAGAGGTTACCTTGTAAGCTTTGATCAAAAGAAAGAAAAGCTGATTTTGAAGGAGAAATTACCTATGTATGTTTGAAACTTGTAAGCTTTGATCAAAGGAATGAAAAGTTGATTTTGATAGAGAAATTATTTGTGTGTGTGAAATTGTTTTATGCTTCCACTATTTACTTTTATAGCTATTGTGTGATTCATGCAATGGTCTAAAATTAATTTCTACATTAATTAAATTCAACAATTTATTTGTTTAAATGAGATCATAAGGACATCAAACACCTAGGGCTGGGAATTTCTACATGGTATCAGAGCAATTTCTCTAATTAGGATACTCAAGGATTTATAGTGGTAAATAAATTGTCGGAAAAAAGGACGAGCAATTAGAGAGTTTCAATATTTCTTTTAAAATCTAATTTTTAGATCTAGGAGTTTATGCCTTGGATCTCAGATATGGCCTCAGTTGGCCTTATAGATTTGAGGACAGACTAGATGGCACCTCAAATTTCTTGTCATGGAAAGTGAGGGTTACACTCTTTGGAAGAGAACGATCTTTGGGATATTGTCAAGGACGTTGTGCCTTGTTAGAAGATAAAGGGGGGGATTCTTCTTTAATGGCAGAATGTCCACAAACGTCTCATGATATAACTTATAAGCTTTTATCATCCTAGCATAAGAGGAAGGTCATTGATGTGATCATGTCCTTCTTAACTGCTCCTAGGTCTCATGGACCATTCCAGTTGAGAAGAAGATCACACATCATCTCGGCCTGGTACTTAACCAAGAAACTGCCTAGTCCCAGACCAGGATACCCCAGAACACATTTGGGGGGCCTAGATCACAACTAAGGTCTAATGCACCAAGGTACACAACCAAGGATCAATCCAAGCACCGAGCAAGGATTCCCTGGACCACATCCAGGGGCCCTAGAACACATCTAGGGACTGTTATCCCCAATTTTTAGGGATAACTAGGAGATCATGTCTCAAGGCCCACATGTCCCAAACATGGAGTACCGAGAGCAGGATTGACCTGAGCATGGCCCTAGAGGGTCCATCCTTTTCTTCTTCCATCAGCTTTGTCTTGTCAGCAGCAGCAGCATCCATCACCATCGGCTTGGTCCTGTATCAGAAGAGGTTCTTGCTCCGTGAGGTAATTGGTCCAGGTATCATGGTATGTGTCACTTTTGATCATTAAAACCTTTAAATATATGCATCTGGTTCCTTTTATCTCTAACAACTGCTTGAATCTTACATTTGCCCGCATGACCATGCTTGGGGAAATTGACAAGGTGACCTAGCAAGCCTGTGCCCATAGGTTTTGGTTTGCCACTGGGGAAATGACCAGTTCGGACCTCCATGGGGCTGACGAGCCCACCAAATGGATGTTGAGACCCCGTCGGGGGGTAGAGGCAGGATGGAGATGGATCAGGGCTTTTGCACCAAAGAGGAAGAGGACATTCCATCAGAGGCACTCCGGCAGGACCAGACCTGGGGGGAATGACCCCTTTTCAGTGGAATGCCAACCTTGGAAGGCTTGGGACGTCTCCATCTTCACCATGACGTCATCCAGCTTCATGGATGCTTTTGGAGCCAGACTGGGCAACAGTGGCACGTGTGGCATGTTGGAGAGGCCCCTGGGGGGCTAACGTTTTGCTCCTTGGTGTCTCATTTGCCCTAGAAAGGGCTAGTGCCTCCCTTGAAAAGGATTTTACTCTCATTTTTACTTGATTAGGGCTTTTTACTTGGCATTTAATGTAAAAATAGTATGATTTTGACATTGTGGCCTTGTCGGCCTTTTTTATGACCTAAAGAGTAAAATTAGGTCATTGATACAGTATATATTGAGGGTTTTGACTCTCATTTTAAAGGATCAATTATCACTCACTCATAGTGAAGTCTGATTTTTAGTGCCCTATTGGGGTTTTTGGCTAAACTAGTGGTGCGCACTTGTTGAAGGAAGAGATTTTTTGGCATTTATGGTGTTTCTCTTGAAGGAAGGTGTTACAACTAGGGTTTGCATGGTTATTTCTTCATGAATTGTAAGTGTTTTTTCTGCAAAACTTCTTATTGAATGGT